>ML254932.1:26943-119012 GCA_005239495.1 Nicotiana undulata
CTAGCCTCTAGCTAATTGCGACAAGCTTCAAGTTAACTCTAACTTGAACAGTGTGTACCTATTACAATTTCTTCTAAGAAAGCTGAAAAGATACAATATTAAATTACCTACTACAACCAACTAGACTCAATAAGAAAACAGATGAAATTGGTTCTTCTAGCTGGTCAGTAGCCTTTGTGTCGCACAAGGATTCTGCTTGCAAAATATCTCTGGGAATTTTGCTTTCAATTCTTGTTTTACTTCTTCCTTTGTGCGAACACTTCTTCAGTAGGAATACTTCAACATTATATAGCGCCAGTAGTTGAGATGTTCTTGTTTAATTCTGCTGCAACTCTTCCTTGGTGGAAGAGTTTGTATTAAACTCAACTTCCTTCCTTTGTTACTATCCTTGCTGAATTCAAACTCTAACCTCTTATCAATTTGCAACCTTTTCGCTTTAGGAGACAACCTCTTAGTTCCCAGATAATTCACATAACATGTTATCTCCTACGCATGGACTCTTCGCGTGCCAATGAGTCTGTTTCACTATGATAGCCTGATGGACCTGGTTCAACTTGGTAGACATTTGTCAATCTTCAAAACCATGCAGTGACTTGGGTCAACAAGAGTGACTCTCACCACCTCAAATGGGCCTGACCATATCGATTTTATCTTCTCAGGAAACTTCTCACTTTGGTCTGGCTCAAAGTGATGTGGCTTGATACGCTTGTCATGCCATCTTTTCGTCTTCTCTTTGTATAGCTTAGAATTTTCATAAGAGTGCAACCTGAACTCATCTAACTTATTCAACTGCAAGAGTCTCTTGTCACTCGCAGCTTCAAGGTTTATATTCAACATTTTAATGGCCCAATACACTTTTTGTTCAAGTTCAACAGGCAAGTGACCTGCCTTCCCATAATCAAGTTTATAAAGAGATGCCCCAATTGGCGTTTTATATGAAGTTCTATATGCCCATAAGGCATCATCTAACTTTGCATCCCAATCCTTCCTATTCACACTCATTGTCTTCTCTAATATTTTCTTTATTTCTCTGTTAGACACCTCAGCTTGTCCACTTGTTTGAGGATGACATGTCGTAGCAACTCTATGGCAGACTCCATATTTAGATAGAAGATTATTCAACAACCGATTGCAGAAATGTGTCCCTTCATCACTTATCATGGAACGTGGAGTCCCAAACCTTGAGAATTTGTTCTTTTTCACAAACCCAGCTACCACCATGGCATCATTTGTTGGCAATGTGATCGCCTCTACCTATTTTGACATGTAGTCAACTTCTAGCAAAATGTATTTGTTTCCTCTGTACAACGGGAATGGTCTCATAAAATCTATCCCCCACACATAAAAAATCTCAACCTCCAGGATGTTATTAAAAGGCATCGCATGCCTCTTTGTGATTTTTCATGTTCTATGACGCTGGTCACACTTATTAACAAATGCATCGGCATCCTTGAATAATTTTGGCCAAAAGAAATCGGATTGTAATACCTTTGCAGATGTTCTATCGCCTCCATGATGGCCTCATTAGGTGATGCATCACAATCATACAACAATAACTCTACCTCATTTTCTGGAATGCATTTCCTCATCACTTGATCAACACACTACTTGTACAAATATGGCTCATCCCAATGGTAGAAGTTCACATCATGTAGAAACCTCTTTCTAGCTTCAAATTCAATTTCGGGAAGAATTACCCCACTCACAAGATAATTCACATAGTCTGCGTGCCATGGGGGAGGGTCTTGGGTGATAGAAAAAGTTGCTCATCAGGAAATGCCTCTTTAATTTGTCCACCCTCCTCCACGTGGTCATGATTTTCAGCCTTGATAGATGGTTAGCTACTTGGTTCTCTATGCCATTTCGATCTCGTATTTATACATCAAATTCCTACAATAACGAAACCCAACGCATCTATCTAGCCTTACATTATTTTTTTGTAAATAGATACTTGATTGCTGCATGATCGGTATGGACTATGACTTTTGTCCCCACAATGTATGCCCGAAATTCTCAAAGGCCCACACTACGGCTATCAACTCATTTTTAGTGGTGGTGTGATTCAGATGCGTATCATCAAGAGTCGTACTCGCATAGTAGATGGAATAAAACACCATGTCTTTCCACTGACCTAGCATTATCCCATAGCATTGTCACTTGCATCACACATAAGTTCAAGTGGTAAGGACCAATACGGTTCCGCAATAATGGGGGCAGTCGCCAACTTCTTTTTGAGCTCTTTAAATGCCTTCAGGAAGGCGTCACCAAAATTGAAAGTTACATCCTTGTCAAGAAACCTACACAAATGAGTAGAAATATTTTAATTATCCTTTAGAAAGAGCCGATAAAACTCCACGTGTCCCAAGAAACTCCGCACACCCTTCACAGAAATGGGTGGAGGTAGTTTATCAACCGCCTCCACCTTCACCTTATCAACTTCAATTCCGCTTTTAGACACTCTGTGACCCAACATGAATCCTTCCTGCACCATAAAATGATACTTTTCTGAATTCAGCACTAGATTTGTCTCTTCACAATGGGCTAACACCTTGCTCAATTCTTCAAACAGTCATCATAAGAAGACCCAAAGATTGAAAAATCATACATAAAGACTTCCACAAATATTTCCACCATATCGGTGAAAATATCCATCATGCATCTCTGTAAAGAGACTGGTGCATTACAAAGATCAAATAGCATACGCTTTAAGGCGAAAGTGCCATAAGAACAAGTAAAAGTGGTCTTCTCCTAATCCTCTGAGCATATGACAATATGCTTGTACCCCAAATAACCATGCAAAAATATCCATGCCTTACCAACCTATCCAACATTTGGTCAATGAATGGAAGTGGGAAGTGGTCCTTGCGGATTGCTTTGTTGAGCCTTATGTAATCAATGCAAACTATCCACCCTGTTATGGCGTGAGTAGGAATTAGCTCATTTTCTCATTCTCCACCACAGTCACCCCCCCTCCTTTTTGAGCACACATACATCGAGCATCTTAATTACTTCCTTCTTCACGACCTCTTTGATAATGGGATTTAATCTCCTTTTTTGCTAAACAGTGGGGCGGTGTCCATCTTCTCTAAAGATTTTATGCATGCAAAAAGATGGACTGATTCCCTTGATGTCAGAAATTCTCCACCCCATAGCCTTTTTATGCTCGCGAAGTACTCTGATCAATTTTTGTTCTTGTACATTAGTTAGCTGGACGAGATAATTAATGGCAATGTTTCATAGTTTCCCAAATAATCATAGCGCAGATGCGCTGGAAGGGGCTTAAGTCCTATATTTGGAGCTTCTTCAATAGATGGCTAAGGAGGGGTTAGACTGACAGGACTGTCCAACTCCTCAAATCTCCCAAACCCATAGACATACCCGCAAGACATGTCAAGTACTTGCTCAATTTCTCCCGTTATTACATCTTCACTATCTTCATCATTCCCAATCAAAGCTCGTTCAATAGGATCAATGAGGCTCATATAAGGCACTAATGATGTAGCATCACTTTCCACCACATAAATCATAGATAACTTTCATAGTGGGCTGGCAGTCTGAGTGCTTTATACACATTAAATACCTCCACTCGATCACATACTCTCATCGTTATATTTCCTTCGCATACATCAATAATAGCTCGGTCCATGGCTAAGAATGGATGCCCCAAAATAAATAGGACTTACTGATCGGGCTCGTAGTCTAAGATAATGAAATCAACAGGGAATATGAAAGAACCCACTTGTACTAACACACCTTCAATCACTCCTTCCAGATGAGCAAGGGAGCAATCAACCAACTGTAAGATTACCGTTGTTGGGTGCGTCTCGCCCAAACCCAACTATCTGAAGACATCAAGTTGATGCTCGCTTCAAGATCATATAAAGCTCACCCGACTACATGCTTACCAATCGATATTTAATTAGTGAAACTACCCGGATCCTTCAATTTCAGAGGTAGCTTTCTTTAGATTCTAAAGCTACATTCCTCAGTGAGTGCCGCATTCTCGAATTCGGTCAACCTCCTTTTATTTTTTACTATGTCCTTGATGTATTTTGCATATTTGGGCACTTCTTACAAGATTTCTACTAGTGGAATGTTGATTTGCACCTGCTATAAAATATCAAGAAACTTTTTATATGCGACATTATCCTTAACTTTATGCAATCTTTGATGGAACGGAGGTGGTGGCCTTGCAACTAATGGTGGGGGTTGCTCAGCCACCACCTATTCAACTGGCTTCTCTGACTCCTTTTATTTTTCATTTTTTGATATAGCGGCCGACTTCTCATTGAAGGTCACTTGTTTTCTTTTTTTTGACTGGACTTCTTCTAATGTCTCCCATTCCTAAATGACACAACATTAATAGATGCCTTAGGATTAGCCTCTGTGTCGCTTGGAATAGCTCCAACTGGTCGTGTATTTTGGGTATTTGCAAGTTGTCCCAATTGGCACTCCAAATTTCTCATTGTTGCGGCTTGGTCCTACTGGTCAACTATCACTTTCTTCATCATCTTTGTTGTGTGTGCTTGCTGGTTAGCCATCCATTTCTTCATCTTTTCCTCAAATTGACTTGTTGAGTTTGCTAGTTGTTCAGCCTGAGGTGGTCTATATTGTTTTTGAGGTGCTTGTGGCTGGTATTGATTCTGAGCACCTTGGTTCCACCCCAAGAGAAGTTTGGGTTGTTTCTCCATTTGGGATTGTAAGTTTTCCCATACTAGTTTGTCTAGCCTCTATTCACATTACCCACAAAATAGACAGACTCTGGATTAACTGGGCATAAGTTGCTCGTATGACCCTCTCCACATACTTCACAAAACAATTCAACCTATTGCACGTGTTGGTCTTGTTTCTTGTTAATAACCAAAGTCATCTGATTAACTTGGTTGGTCAATGTGGAAATCTGCGCTGATAATGCAGAGACGACATCTAACTCGAGAGCCCCTGCAGATTTTTGCATTGTGTGTCTGCCCATCTCTCCTTGCCAATCAGGATTGCTTTTGGAGAATTTATTGAATAACACATATATCTCATCAAAGCGTTTCTCCAATACTTGACCTTTAGCTGCAGCATCTACGACAATATTTGTCTCAGGATGTAGCCCTTCTATAAAAGTGTGAGCTAACACTTTGTTTGTCTGATTGTGATGAGGACAGTCCCTGAGCAGCCCCTTGAACCTCTCCTATGCTGAGTATAAAGACTCGCTCATTTTCTGTTTGAAGGAGACTATCTCACTTCTGATATTTGTAGTTTTTCTTGAAGGGAAGAACCTTGCCAAAAAATTTCTTTCCAGATCATTCCATCATGTAATAGACTTAGTTGATTATACCTTCAACCATCGCTTTGCTTCGCCCAATAGAGAGACCGGAAAAAGTGTGAGCCTCACATGGAGTGACTCCGTTAGAGATGTAGGTATCACTAATCTCTAAGAAATTCAGGATATTCTGTTGTGGATCCTCATGTGGAAGACCCATAAACTTCTCGTTCGCATGAAGTAGTTGGATCATGCTCTATTTCAGCTCAAAGTGCCCATTGATTCTGGGATTCACAATGTTGGAGGTGACATTAGAAATGATGGGCATCGCCACCTTCTGAACAACCATATGTTGCTCCTCTGCCATGTTTACAGGAAATTGAACAAGTGCCTAAAGTTTGTTTGTATCCCTTGCTTCCCTCAACCTCCTATGGAATGTTCTCTCAAGTTCAGGTTCAAAGCCTTGAAGTATGTCCTAGCTTTTGACCCATGACATTCAATTAAAGTTTCTAAGATCAAAGCAACAATCAAGTAATGTTAGACTTGACGAAATAAACAATGAAAGCAAAAACTAGAAAGTAGTCAATATTCAAGTCCCCGGCAACGGCTCCAAAAACTTGTTGCTCACAAACGCAAATGCAAGTATATGTGGTCGTTCAAGTAATAAAATGACAAGTCAAGTATTGAACCCACAGAGAATTGTATTAACTACCTACTAAATTCACCAAGATTGTTATTCAATCGAGCCAATACAAATTCAAAAAGTGTGATTATATTAAACAATAATTCTAACTAGTAACTAAATTACCTAGCACCAAAATGGTTGTTGTCTATTCAGTGGAGACAAATATTTTAGGGTTATAATCGATTCACCAATACAATTGTGTTCTAGTTAACTCTCCCTTTTACACAATTCACTCATGGTAATTAATTGAACAATTGCTCTCATAGCCTTCTCAAGAAATACTACTCACCTATTCAAAATAGATTAACACCTATATTCTAATAAAATCAATCTATTAACAATGCATTAAGATTACGATATTTAATTAAGCACGGTGATTGAGTATATTCCTATCCTAACCACAAATCCGCCCCATCCCCCAGAGTTAAGATTGTGCTCTCTTAAATTCTTCTCTAATCTAAACATGGCTTTCCTAAGCATAGCATATATAATAAATAGAACCTAACTGCTGGCCAGATAAGTATGCATTTAATCAAAGAATTGAAGAAACAACCATATATTGGTGAATTATAATCATGGTTAAGTCAACGTTAAACAACAATAGTCATGGCTAAATAACAACCCCAAAACTATGGGTTATAGCCACTCATGATAATATCAAACAAATTCATAAGCCTTGGGTAATTGAAAATACTAAGAAAAATGAAGAAATCTTAGATATCTTTGCTCCCGAATGTTTCCCGCGTGTAATTTCTCTTCAAAGTGGTGTCTCCCCTCTAAAAATAAGCTTAGTCTTGCTCTTATACGTGTTGGGTAGGTTTAGCGCCGAAATAATCTTGTCTCGGGAAAACTTGGAATATTTTCCCATCACCATCGTCCAGCCTAGTGCCTCACGCTGGCCCTGGCGCTAGCTTATTGAGCTTTCTTCCTCTAGCGTTGAAAATCCAACTTTTCCCATTTTCCTCCATTTTGGCTCTAATCTCTGATCTTTCGCCCTCAATTGCTTCCGTATGATTCCTAAACATAAAAACACCCCGAATAAATATAAATCAACACATTTTACATCCGAAATCCATGAAAGGCGAGTAAAACACAAGGTGATATACATATAAATATATATGCTTTAAGCTAAATATGATAGGTTCAAGATGTGGTTGAGCTAGTGGGGCCAGCTCAGGTACCACATGTGCCCATTGTGATTCCAGGCCTTCAGGAGGCTTTGGCTCAAATTTTGACTGTGTACACTAGCCTTGCTCAATCAGTTTCTATTCAGACCGCGCCAAGTACTTCTCAGGTAGGAGGAGGTACTCAGACTCCTACCGCCCGTACTCCAAAGTAGGTGATGTAGGGGCTTCATACGTCGAGGGTGTTGCCAACCCAGCCGGTTGCAGCTACTCAGACCCAGGTTGGTCCCGGTATGAGTGAGGATGAGAAGAGAAGACTGGAGAGATTTTGGAGACTCCAACCTCCATCATTCAGTGGGACTGAGTTTGAGGATGCCCGGGAATTCTTGGATAGGTGCCAGCGGATTCTCCGCACGACGGGTATTCTAGAGACCAATGGAGTTTCATTAATTACTTTCCAGTTTACAAGGGTTGCCTTCAAATTGTGGGAGGCCTATGAGAGGGAAGGCCAGTCGGTGCTACACCACTTTTATGGCTTGAGTTCTCCGTTCTCTTCTTGGAAAAGTTTGTGCCTCACACGCCCCAAACCTGGGGAGGCGTAGCTGGCATCTGGTGCCGAGCTGGTCCGAGCAAATCACTCTGTAACTTATTTGTTTTTTTCCTGTAACTATCATGGGCCAACATGGCCACAACTTATAATGTATAACCATAAGTGGAAAATACTGTGAAAAATACTGTATCACTGGACCATTTTTTTTCAAACAAGAATACATATGGGTCGTCAAGGCCTCTGACATACTGTACAAAATGAACCTCTGTCTACAAAGCCTATGAGATTATGCCATAAGTCCATAATCTATACCTGGGTACTGGGCTACCCATAAGTCCATAGCAAAACTCTGACAATATGAGAGCTCTCCAAACTGATTATCTATACCTGCAGGCATGAACGCAATGTCCCCAACAAAAGGACGTCAGTACGAATAATGTACCGAGTATGTAAGGCATGTAAATCAATACATAAAGGACCTGGAGGAAGCATGGAGTAAAGGACTCAACCTGTACGTTAAGTCTAGATATTTGTGTAAATCATGAAATATTTATAATGTCATGCATATGTATATAGATGTCGTGTAATGCATACGTCAGTACGTACATAACATCATCAAGCCTATGAGGGCATCCCGTCATATCATTTCAGCCATTGTGGGTAATATCATCATCGTATACCAGCTGATCAGATGGTAGTGCGTATATAATGCCATAACCATTCCCATATCCCATATACATATGTATACATATACATATACATATGTATACATATATATATATATATATATATATATATATATATATATATATACGTGGATATAATGCCATATGGTCAGGGTCAATGTGCATATATAAATGCATGAAATGCATATGAAATGCGTTAATAAAATCTCTCGATACGTCATAACATTATTATGCCTCTGATTAATATCATGAAATAAACATTACCAACTTACGTATTTTTGAGACCCATGAACAAATGATAGAATAATATGACACATGAGAGAATAAGAATATACGCCATCATTAGCATTTCTACGAATAGAGTCATTTATGGAAGTTGTGCATTTGCTCGTTTCGTTTGTTTCGTATAGATCATGCCAAAAAGAAAGAAGGAATAGCCTTAACATACTTGAGTCGATTCTCTTGACCCTTGGAAAATATCGAACGGTAAGCAAAGCTTTGCTTCAAGTAATATGGCAACTGATTATAGCTTAACCTTATTGCAGGTAAGATATCATCATTATCCTGTTTTAGTTGCCATATCTCATCATCTCTCACTTTTAACCATTCCCTTTTATCAGTTGTCGTATATAACATACTACCTAGAGTCTTCACAGCCAAAGCACTCCTCTGCATTTCTTTACAATATCTTCTCCAATTTTAGTTAGATTCGGAAAATGTCTATCTTGTCCATTTCTAAACGCCCATTTCAAAAACAAAGAGAAGCAATCCTCATGCGGTAGTTCTTTCAAGCTGTATGTAACAACAGATTCCATCATCGAGGCGATATAATCGCTACGAATAGTTACAACAATCTTGCTAGGAAAAAAGCTGGATAGAGGAAGTTTGCTGTTCCTATGACTTTGTAACAATTGGGCAGGAACAAGGAAAATGAGTTGGATTCCTTTAATGTTATCCTTAATTATTAGGTCGCCTTACTTGAGTAATGCTTGGTGTCACATTTCATTCAAAGTGTGACACCTTCCATGTTTTATTACTTAGTCATTAAATCTTATCCCATTCTTTAACTAGTCATTAAATCTTATCCCACTCTTTAATTAATTATCCAATAATTAATCAATTATTCACATAATTAAGGATTATTTCAAATTATTTAAAATACTACTATCAAAATATTAAAATATTAATAATTTATTGTACCATATAAAATTAATACATATACTATTATTAAAACATTCATGTAAAAATATATATATTTTCTCAACTTATAATTTTCCTAATCTCGTATAAAGAGTACAAATTTTTGTACGCTTAATTCTTAAAATGGTAAAAAGATAACCTTCTTTTATTGTGAGAAAATAATTTCTAACTTTACAATAAAGAAAATCTCATAAACTTTCTCATATTATGTGTATAATTTACCATATCCGAAACTATTAAAATGTTACTTATAAAAAATTATACTTATAAAATACTGAAATACTTCACTTAAAAGAATATACCACACAAACATAATATTTAGCGGTATCATGATTATTTAACTTTTCTGGTCTTGAATAGAGAAGCAAACCTAATGTCGCATATTTAGAAAGGAAGATTAGGTGAAGATGATGCTGGAATTTTTTTAATTTTGTTACAAGTGTAGACCATAGAAATTAAGTTACTGGTCCCATTGTGCAAAGTTCGAATTCAAATCTTCTTGCAATTCAGTATTTTATTTGGTACAAAACAAAAAAGTGGCATTTATGGCTTCACATTGAGGAAAAACTTGAATATAGCTAGATTGAATGCCCTCCTTACATCCACCCTCCTTAAATACCAACCACCTCCCGCTGCCCTGGGGCTTTACTCTCCAAATGCCTCAAGTCAACATCTCAACATTTAGTAAAATTATTTGCATGCAGTTGATCAACAGGCACCAAAAGTGTCTAGACAGAAATGAACCGTGACTCATTCTAATCGACCGGCTCATTTTTGTCTCGCCTAATATTAAACTACAGGGTGTAACAGTGCCACCGACCCATAGAGAGGAGCTGCGCAGTTCGAGCAGCTACGTTAGGATGGCATGTCTGTGACCCAGTATGAAATGACATTTTCAGAGTTGACTCGTCACGCAGTTTGGTTGGTTCCCACTGAGAGGGAGAGGATTAGGAGGTTCATTGATGGCCTTACCTATCAGTTGTGGTTTGCTATGACTCGGGAGAGTGTATTTTGTGCTTGGTTCGACGAGGTGGTTGATATTGCTCGACGACTAGAGATGGTCCATAGTCAGGAGCGTGAGGAGAGGGAGGCCAAGTGGCCTCGAGGATCAGGTGGTTTGAGCAGTGTTCTTTCTGGGGGTCAGTTCTACCACGACAAGTATCGTTCTTATAGGCCCGCTCAGATGGCTTGTCCAATTCACCATGGTGCATCATCTAGCCATGGTTCATACAGTTCTAGACTGGGCCAGTCATACCTTAGAGGGAATGCCAACTCGAAGTTCATCTCGTGCACCTTCAGTTTAGGGTTTGTCTGCACCAGGTTCTTCTAGTAGTTATTCTGGTTCTCAGGGTCCGCCTTAGTATTTTCCACCATTTTATGAGAGGGGATGTTTTGAGTGTGGAGAGTTGTTTCATGTGAAGAGGTTATGTCCCCGCCTTACGGGAGGTCTAGTGCAGTAGAGGAGTCAGGCCAAGACTTTTGCACCAGTTACTTCACCACTCGCCCAGCCAGCTCAGGATGGGGCCCAGGCAGCTGGAGGTCGCCCTAGAGGGGGAGGCCGATTAGGTGGAGGTCAGGAAAAATTCTATATTATTCCTGCCAGGCCAGATGTTGTTGTTTCAGATGCAGTGATCACACATATTGTCTCAGTATTCCACAAGGTTGCTTCAGTATTTTTTTATCGTTATTCCACTTATTAGTATGTGTCATCATATTTATCTCATTATTCGGATATGCCCCGTGAGTCCTTAGTCTCCTCTATTCATGTATCTATGCCAGTGGGCGATACTATTATTGTGGACCGTGTATATCGGTCATGTGTGGTACTATTGTGGGATTTGAGACTAGACTTGATCTCTCAGCTTAGCATAGTTGATTTCGATGTGATCTTGGTTATGGATTGGTTGTCTCCATGTCATTCTATGTTGGATTGTCATGCTAGAGTGATTTCATATTTGATTGCCCAACGGATGGTTGGGAAGGGCTGTTTATCTTATTTGGCCTTTGGAAGGGATGTTGGTACTGATACCCCTGGTATTGATTCGGTTCTGATGGTGCGAGACTTCACGGATGTGTTTCCTGCAGACCTGTCGGGCATGCCACCCGACAGGGATATTGACTTGGTGCCGGGCACTCAGCCCATTTATATTCCTCCGTATGGTACGGCACCGGTGGAGTTGAAGGAATTGAAAAAGCAGCTTGTGAAACTTCTTGATAAGGGGTTTATTAGGCCTAGTGTGTTGCCTTGGGGTGCACCGGTTCTCTTTGTGAAGAAGAAGTATGGTACCATGCGGATTTGCATCGACTATAGGTAGTTGGACAAAGTTACAATCCAGTATAAGTGTCCCTTGTCACGCATTGATGATCTATTTGACCAACTTCAGGGAGCGAGGGTGTTCACTAAGAATGATTTGAGGCTTAGATATCAGCAGTTGAAGATTCGAGACTCAGATAGTCTAAACACAACATTAAGGACCTGTTATGGTCATTATGAGTTCCTTGTGATGTCTTTTGGGCTGACCAACGCCCCAACATCATTCATGCATCTGATGAACAGTGTATTTCAGCCTTTTCTCGACTCGTTTGTCATAGTATTCATTAATGATATTCTGGTGTAATCTCGTAGCCAGAAGGATCATGCCCAGCATTTGAGGAGTGTGTTGCAACGGTTGAGAGAGGAAAAGCTTTATGCAAAGTTCTCCAAGTGTGAGCTTTGGCTTCGTTTAGTGTCGTTCTTGGGGCACGTGGTGTCGAGTGAGGGGATTCAGGTGGATCCGAAGAAGATAGAGGGGGTTCAGAGGTTGCCCAGACCGTATTCGGAGCTTTCTCGGCTTGGCCGGTTATAATCATCTCTTCGTGGAGGGTTTCTCATCTATTGCATCGCCCTTAACAAAATTGATCCAAAAGGGTGTTATTTTCAGGTGGTCGGATGAGCGTGAAGAGAGCTTTTAGAAGCTCAAGACTGCCTTGACCACATTTGCAGTTCTAGTTTTGCCTTCATCTTTAGGCTCTTATACAGTATATTATTATGCTTCTCGGATCGATATTGGGTGTGTCTTGATGCAAGAGGATAGAGTGATGGTTTATGCTTCGCGTGAATCTAAGCCCCATGAGAAGAACTACCGTGTTCATGATTTGGAGTTGTCTCCCGTTATTCATGTATTGAAGATTTGGAGGCCTTACCTATACGGTGTGTCTTGTGAGGTGTTTATGGATCATCGCAGTCTCCAACACATGTTCAAACAAAATGATCTAAATTTGAGGAAGCACGGATGGTTGGAGCTGCTAAAGGACTATGATATCACTATTTTGTATCACCCCGAAAAGGCCAATGTGGTGGCTGATGCCTTGAGAAAAGACAGTGAGTATGGGTAGCCTTGCATTCATTCCTGCAACTTGAATTTGATGTTCAGGCCTTGGCCAACCAGTTCGTGAGATTAGATATTTCGGAGCCCAGCTGGGTTCTAGCTTGTGTGATTTCTCAGTCTCCTTTATATGATCGCATCAGTGAGCTCCAGTATGATGATCCCCATTTGATTGTCCTTAAGGACATGGTTTAGCATGGTGATGCCAAGGAAGTTACTATTGGGTGTGATGGGGTGTTGAGGATGCAAGGTGGGATTTGTGTGCCCAATATAGATGGGTTACGCGAGTTGATTCTTGAGGAGGCCCACAGTTCGCGGTATTCCATTCATCCGGGTGCTGCGAAGATGTACCAGGACTTGAGGCAACACTATTGGTGGAGGAGAATGAAGAAGGATATAGTGGGGTTTGTAGCTCGGTGCCTTAACTGCCAGTAGGTGAAGTATGAGCATTAGAGACCGGGTGGATTGCTTTAGAGGCCTGAGATTCAAGAGTTGAAATGGGAGCGTATCACCATGAATTTCGAGGAAGTTTGATGCTATTTGGGTGATTTTGGATCGGCAGACCAAGTCCGCGAACTTCATTCTAGTTGGGACTACTTATTCTTCGGAGTGGTTGGCTGAGATTCACGTCTGTGAGATTGTCCGCCTTCACGGTGTGCCAGTGTCCATCATTTTAAATCGGGGAATGCAATTTACATCGCAATTTTGGAGGGCAGTGCAGCGTGAGGTTGGGACCCAGGTTGAGTGGAGCACAATATTTCACCCTCAGAAAGATGGAAAGAACGAGTGCACTATTCATATATTGAAGGACATGCTACGCGCTTGTGTCATTGATTTTGGGGGTTCTTGTGATCAGTTGCTGCCACTCGCAAAGTTTGCCTACAATAACAGTTACTAGTCATGCATTCAGATGGCTTTGTATGAGCATTTGTACGCTAGACAGTGTCGATCTCCATTGGGTTGGTTCAAGCGGGGTGAGGCTAGGCTATTTGGTACTGACTTGGTTCAGGATGCTCTGGACAAGGTCAAATTGATTCAGGATCGGCTTCGCATGGTGCAGTCTAGACAAAAGAGTTATGCCGATAGGAAGGTTGGTGATATTACTTTCGTGGTTTGGGAGAAGGTGCTGCTAAAGGTTTCACCTATGAAGGGTGTTATGAGATTCGGGAAGGGTAAGTTTAGACTTCGGTATATTAGGCAATTTGAAGTACTTCAGAGGATTGGAGAGGTGGCTTACAAGCTTGCCTTGCCACCAAGTTTGTCGAGTGTGCTTCCAGTGTTTTATGTTTTTATGCTCCGGAAGTATGTCGGTGATCCGTCCCATGTTTTGGATTTCATCACGGTTGCGTTGGATGGCGATTTGCCTTATGATGTGCAGTCGGTGGCTAATTTAGATCGGTAGGTCTAAAAGTTGAGGTCAAAGGACATAGCTTTAGTGAAGGTGCAATGGAGAGGTTAACCAGTTGAGGAGGCTACTTGGGAGACCGAACGGGAGATGCGGAGTAGATATCCATGCCTATTTGAGACTCCAGGTATGTTTCTAGACCCGTTCGAGGACGAACGTTTGTTTAAGAGGGGGATGATGCAACGACCCGATCAGTCATTTTGAGATTTGTAGCTCTGTTCCCCCCATTTAGTACTCATTCCCTACTTAATTATTGTTATGTGATATGCCGGGGTAGCTGGTTCGGGTTCGGATAGGTTTCGAAATGAATTGAGACACATAGTCTCAATGTTGAAATCTTATGTTGAAAAGGTTGATCGGATGTTGACTTATGTGTAGACGACTCCGGAATGGAGTTTTGATGGTTCTGTTAGCTCCGTTGGGTGATTTTGGACTTAGGAGCGTGTCCGGATAGTGATTTGGAGGTCCGTGGTTGATTTAGGCTTGAAACGGGGAAAGTCAGAAAATTTGAAGTTTGACCGAGAGTGGAATTTGTGGTTATCGGGCTCGGAATGTAGTTATGGGAGTTGGATTAGGTCCGTGGTGTCATTTGTGACTTGTGTGCAAAATTTGAGGTCAATCGGACGTGATTTGATAGGTTCCGCGTCGTTTGTTGAAGTTAGAGTTGCTTAGTTTAAATAGGCTTGAATTGGGGTGTAATTCATTTTTTTATGTTGCTTGATGTGATTTTAGGGCTCGACTAAGTCTGAATCGTGTTTTAGGACTTATTGGTATAATTGGTTGAGGTCCAGGGGGTCTCGAGTTGATTTAGTATGGTTACCAAATCAAAAATGAGACTTAGAGCATTGCTGAAGCTGGGAGCCTTCTGGTGTGATCGCACTTGCGAGGGTCTTGGCCACAAGTGCGGCTAGTGTTTTGCAGGTGCGAAGCTGGGCTGGCCTGGGGTAGGGCGCATGTGTGAAGTTTCATCCAAATCTGCGAGCCCGTAGATGCGAGCAAGGCTCCGCAGATGCGGAGATGGGGGGTGTAGGCTGTCTTCTCAGAAGCGGATCTTGGGATGCGGAAGCGCTTCTACAAGTGCGGAACCTGGAGATTGAGACGTCCAAATCCACAACTAAACGGTAAATGAACACGGTCTCATGCAATATAATTTATCCAACTATGAGTCGAGGTCGAACCCCGCATAGAACAATATGTAGGCAACTAGGCGTGTAAGAGAATTATCACATGTTATGCTAAGCCAAACATTTAAAAGGTGATTGTGAAAATATTATAACTAAATGCTAAAGTATAGACTAACCTAGAAAGCAAGTAAAATGATCAATGGCTACAAGTATGGATGCACGATGAATTACACTCAAGTGACGATCCAATGTATTTTACGATTTTACAAATATGAGCGAGTTTATGTTAATTAACCTCGGTTAATAATTCTATCTTAGCTTCTTCTGAAGACTAATAGGTCTTTCAATCAAGAGATTAAGCACACCCGAATATGGCTACAAGTAGTTCAATCATATCCCTAGGTAGAATCTATAAAGTGAGGGTTAAAGCCTCAAGTTCTTGTTAATTAATCTTTCCCAACCCCAAATTATCTTCCACCAAAATTAATTCGAAGCGAATGGGAGAGTCCTAGGGTTAGCTAACCCCTTTGGAAACATTAAGGAACATGAATAATTAAACTCACTTCATAATAAATAAAAATCATTCAATACATAAGCACAACAAGATATTTAATCCACACTATAAATATAAATATTTCCATTAACAAGATTCAAGTATTGGAAAAAATACTACACACATAGATATACAATACAAAGCAAGGAAATAAAGAAATCAGCACAAATAAGTAATAAAGTCTCAACCAAAAGCTTCAAATCTTCAAGACCCAAGTGTGTGTGCAAGAACCCTAGCTTCAAAACTTGTTTTCTCTAGTCAAGAGACTGGAAAATAAGCCAAAGATATTTTACATATGAGCTGGGTAGTGTATTAAAGGGTTTTGGGATGAAGAAAATGTGAAATCATAGAAGTGCCCAAAATTGAAGCACGGCTCTCGCAATTGCGAATAACAGTTCGCAATTGCGAACCCTGAAATCACTATTGAACATCGCTATTGCGATCTCTATGTTTGCAATTGCGAACTAGGCACTAGGCACTTGGTTTCACATTTTCGATGAAGACCTTCGCATTTGCGAAGGTTGACTGTCCTGTTTGATTTAGCATTTGCGAAGGTTGACTGTCTGGTTTGACTTAGCATTTGCGACCCTCTTCTTCGTAATTGCGAATATTGATTGGAGTGGTTGACTTCGCATCTCCCAAGTTGATGTCGCAATTGCCACATCTGAGGCTGTTTTCTAGATTTTCTTTTTTTCAACTTCTTTTTGACTCGTTTTCACTTGGTTTCTTCATTATCATTTCTAATTCATATAGAACCTATAAAATAGAAGTAAATGACATTAAACACATGATTTTATCAATCAAACATAGCACTTATCTAAGCTTAAAGATGAGATATGGTAAAATACTAACTTATCAAACCTCCAAATTTAAACTATTGCTTGTCCTCAAGCAATGAAAGAGACAAAATCTCCTTCCAAGTATTTAACTCAATAGTGCATCAATATCATGCCAAGTCAAAAGGGTCTACTATAGGCACAACACACATGACTCCGATTGGTACCAACAATTAATCCAAAGCATATGAAATACCCATAACTTCTCATGAATGTCATTACAGTTCAAGTGCTCAAACACCACATTAATTAAACTAGCAACCAAGTCATGACATTAATGCTTAAAAATTTGCCTCTTTATCACAATTAACTTCCCTCGTTCATTCCACCTAATTGAAAATGAGATTAAATTCACAACTCAAATCTCATGTGCCCTCACACTTAAGAGAGAATCCCACACTCATAAATTAAAATTTAAAACATTAATGGAATATCAAATGGAAATAATTAACCCTCTCTCACACAAAAATGTTCAAATGCACCCAAGTAGTACCATATGCTTGCCCTTCATGTATTTCTCCACTAATATAGACACACTTAGTTTTTTTTTTTTTTTTAAAATCCACTAGGCGTTGTGCCCAGGGTTAATTTTCATAAATGTAACATAAATAAAACAGTAGAGGGGGACATAGACCTTACCTCCCAAAAAAATTATTGTACACTAGATCATCCATAAATGACAATCAAGTGTACCTACGCAACTAAGTGGAGTTAGACCTATAGTAAGGTTCCCATTGACAATGCAACAATGACAGACAATTGGATATACAAAATCATGGTTTAGTGTACCTAAGATAGATATAAAAAAAGTACAAGTGATCCTAGATTTCCTAAGCAAAAAGGTGTGGGATTTAACTCCATGTATATAGGATGCTGCATCTGGATTGGGCGAGGGAGCCTCCAAAGGAGGTTATCAAAAAGTGTGTGACTGTAGTAGGGGCTATCTTCAACTTCTCTTTGACATTGAGAACAAAGAAAGCCAAGTTGAAGATAGGAAGCAAAAGGCCCATGTGATTGGGCAAGTGAGTTGTTGTCTACTTCTGACTGCTGCTATTGAGCGTGTGTGAACATGAAATGCAGGACGGCTAGGTCTGAGCCCCTAGTGGTGTCCTACTGATGGCCAGAAGCATGTAGCATAAACTGTGGTTAATGTGATGAACTTCTGGGTATTGGGAACTTTATTGTGTACTTCTCAGGTGTCCATTATTAAACTGGATTGATGCTCTTGTTGATGATTGTATGATTGCAAGTGTTTTGGAATGACCAAGAGAATTGATGCATTTCCAAGAGATTGAACATCTGAGATGTTGATACCACACCTTGTAAATGCATCAACAATCTGTATATGGCCATGGTACCTGCAAAATATAACAAACAAGTTAAATAAATGGCTCACAGGTTCTTGTGTGTTCTTGGAGCTTTGATTGATGCCAACTTCCTTTTTAGAATAATGCCAGCATGTTGTGATTGGAAGAAGGTTACTTTGTTTTGATTTGCTGTGTAGGTATTGTGTGTGCTATGGTAAAGAGATCGTGTGGTAGAGAACTGATAATGGAGTTCATGCTCATCTTCTAGAGGGGACACCACTAGGAAAAAGAAGAAGAAACATAGCAGTCCTTGAAGTTTTATGCCTGCAATGGTTAAAAGGTTGTTAGTGTGAAGAGCTACCACTCCCATGCTAGATTTAACAACCTTAGGGACCAGGTTCTTTTGTGTTATGAACCCCAAAAGGAGATGATGGAAGGGGCTACTACTGTAGACTGATTCTGCTGCTAGATTCTTTTGTGTATTGGGGCGGTGAGTGAGATACTCAAGGTAGTGGTAGTATTGGTTGTAGGTATGGTGGAGTGTGGGGTATGTTGGGATGTGAGAGTGCAGCTTATGTGTGTGTGAGTTGGTGTATATTATCTTGTTTGGGTGAAAAACTTCTGTAAATGTGTTTGGGATTTAACTGATCGTGGTTGAAGATTGATGGATTCGAGATGAAGCAACAAAGAATGTCCATCAACATTGAAGGATATCCAATAGAATGAGCATCAGATATGCTAATACCACACATTGGATTTCCACCAATGATGTAGACATTCCTGCTATTCCTGCAAAACAAGGAAAAAGGTTAGCTAAAATTATTTTTGGAGTAATGATGGATCTTCTACTATGATAGTTGATGTGTGAAGTAGCTTCTATATTCATTTGTACAATTAGGTCAGCTACCAGTTGTTTATGGTTTTCATTCATAGCCATTGGAGGAGGTGGGGGTGCACATATACTGCTTGTTTTCCTGTGTCGGAAGGCTGGAGTGTGGATGGAGTCTTATAAAATTTGTCCTCTGATGTGGTTAGGTAGTGCTGAAGGGGAGTGAAAATGGGTCATTTCTGGAAACTCATGGCTTAGCTTGGATAGTGAATCAACTGGGAAAATTTCTTTTCTGTACACATATGAGGATCTGAATTACTCACATTGTAGGCTGAGTTCCTTAAGTTTATGCACTTTCAGGGGGATTCAATTTTTTTCAGCCACTGGATAAGGAGAGCTAAATTTGCCTCCAGATGGATTCTATGAAATCCATCGTTTAAACACCATTGAACTACTTGATGGTTGCTTCAACTTCAGCCAAATTGTTAGTGCCTTCTCTTAGAGGGGTAGTAATGTCGCGCCCCCTTTTTCCTCTCCTTTTGGATCAGTCAGGGTTTTTGACATTATTGGAACAACTCATTTCCTTTTGGGATAAGGGATGTGAAGGATTTGAAGAGTCTCCACCTAACGAATTAAGGTGTGTTAGGGAACCTATTAAGGGTAAAAAATTGAGTAACCAGAGATTGGGTAAGGGCTTGAAATTACTCCAAGGGGAATGTGTTAGGCACCCCTCAGAGTCCACAACTGTGGTTCCCGGCCAAACGAGCTTTGTGAGTTTAAACAAGTAGCAAATAGGCAGTCAAAGTATACACACGTAAAAAAATAATGGTATGAAGAGATTCGCAGTATAAGCACTCATAGGTAAGGGATAGGGGAGT
The DNA here is from genome assembly GCA_005239495.1 of Nicotiana undulata. Classification (NCBI taxonomy): domain Eukaryota; kingdom Viridiplantae; phylum Streptophyta; class Magnoliopsida; order Solanales; family Solanaceae; genus Nicotiana; species Nicotiana undulata. Next base: position 46,737 of record ML254932.1, read on the forward strand.
CCTAAGTTGTTTATCCTATAGGATCACATCAATGCAATGCCCGGTAATCACTCCTCAGTGAGGGGCTACACGTGGCATTAGCTCACTGGTCATCATATCATTTCTACCCTTTGTCCCATCCATTAGCGATTATTAAGCGAGTTTTATTTAACGAACTCTAAGCGTGCTATTACCCGTCACTTCCTTATGGTCCCAGTGGAATTTTAGGACCTCTAGATATAGGCAGTTCTAGACAAACCCCTAAGGTTCTAAAAGGGTAAAATTCTAGGTGACATGCAAGAACAAGTAGGACCGATCAGATAAATACAGGAAAACAGTTATGAGGCTCAGATTTACCTCCATAGTTAATGCACATAAGCAGCACATCTCAAACACAAACAAGAGGCGGTTTTATTAGACAGGATCTTAAGATAGGATATCTAAGTGAATATCAATGCACAGAAATATGCAGCTTCGTTTCATAAACTCAGAAGCAGGGCCCTAATAAGTTTGCCTACTAATTTTAAAACCCTGCGAGTCTTTGAACACAATCAAACAGTATGCCAGTTTTGTAGGGATTAATTACCTAAGGCTTGCCTAAGCATGAGATTGTGTAGGATACCAGTTGCCAGAATTATTAAATAGTTCAGAGGTTATTTTACCTAAAACATGATGTTCTAAGTGATGTAAATCTGAGAATGCAGAGATTGTGACTAGTTTTACTAATAACAGACATGGCAATTATATGTGAGACTGTTTTATACCTTTTCATGAATCATTAGTTTAAACTAGGTGTGGTTAAGCAAATGCAAACGGAATCTTAGAGCATGGTATCTAATATGTAAAATGCAGAATTGTTGACACACAATTTCACAACTCCTAAAGCGTGTTTTCTAAATGCACAAAAGAGTTACATAATTATTAAGACATGGTTCTGAATGCACAGAATAACACCTTTTATGTTAATGTTGTTTATTGTCCTAGGAGCGGGATTTCTAAGTGATAGACATAAAACATAGATGAGATGCTGAAACAGTAGGCACGAGATCCTTGGGACATGATATCTAGTGCATCCTTGGCACGATTCGTATGAATATATGAGTCATAAAACGTGGATTCTAATGCAGATAGAAGTAATGAATAGCCTAAGACATGTTTTCAACCCAATGATAGAATTACACAGCTACCCTCCCCATTTCACTAGCCATCCCAATATCTGTTTAAATAATTATTACAAACCAGCTGAATAAATTACATTAATTGATAATAAAAAGTTAAACTATAGGGAGCCTGAAGCAGGCCCAAGTGTACCAGATGTTCATACCCTCAATTGTCAAAGTTTCACAGTCTTTCCCATGTCCGGGTGTATTAAAGTTCCCTAAGGACCTCAAGGATCCCGGGCAGTGCTCACACCCAAATTTCATAACCAGAACTGAGTAAGTGTAGTGTGGAAGAGCCAGCCCCAGTGCACCAGAGTTCAGAGGGATGTCACAAGAATCCCAAGGCAGTCACACACTAGAGGGGCAGACCCTAAGGGCCCAAGAGTAGAGTGAGAGTGCTTGACATAGTTTTGAAAAGGTTATGATATGAAAACAATTTGAAAAGGACCTAGTTAAAGTTTTATACAAAATAGAAGAGGTGTTTAGTAGTGAAATAAGTTATGTAAGAATAATGTAAACACTTGAGGAACCAAACAAACAACAAGGTAACTTAAAACAAACAGGATCAGAATCACTTCAGACGACAGTCTTTCACACAGGGGCAATGGGAGTTTTGGGACACATAGAGCATATATAGTAAACACATAACAGACAGAAACATAGAAGTTCTTGTAGGGGGTTCATGGGATTAGGGGATAACTAATAATACATATAGATGTATGAACTCCGGAACAGGTAGTGGAGGACATGATCAAGCATAGAATCAGAACAACTTAAGGTAACATATTACTTTGCAAACATGTGCATACCAGAAACTAAGTAGCAAGTAAACAAACATTCAGAAACAGAGTAAAGTCAAATTTAGAACGACTACATGTTCATAAACATGCTGATCCTAAAAGGGGTTAAGACATAACTAGTGTACAAAGTAAAACGAATTAACCACATGTTGTAAAGCCAAACAATAGACAGAAACAGATTAGTAAAATGATAAACCGAAGCAGTAGAAGAAACACATTGGTTTTGGAACTTAAATTGAAATCAGAACATACTCGTTAAAGAGAGTAGGTACAAAGTGAAGAACAATAGAGTGCAATAATTAGCCTTGGCTTGCAGCCGGCTAATTTCAGTAAGTGTAGCAAGTACCAAGAAATAGCAGAAAGTTTTAAGTGTAAGAGAGTTGTGAACCAGTGTGTTCGTGTCTAGAAGACTTGTTTAGTCAGAGTAAAAGAGAGCAATATATATAGTAGTTTGAAATCTAGGTAAAATAAGGTAAGAATCAGATTGTTTAGTAATTATGGAACTCAAAATCAATTAAGAATTAAATCAGTCCAAGTTTTCCATTAATTAAGGGAGTCATTTCAAACGGTAAAGAACATGTGACAAATAAGGAAAGAAATCATATATAGATGGAGTATAAAAAATAAGGAAATAATTCAAACACAATACATGTATAGAACAAGTAATTAGGGCTAGGTTAATAAATTTCAAATTAAGGAAACAATATTAAGAATCAGCAAATAATATAATCAGTAGTAAAAAAAGGAAAGCAGTAATTTAAAAGTCATGAATAATAGGGAAATCATCAGAAATAGGCATACGAGTATCAACCCAGGAAATCAGGGGTCAAAAGAATCAAGTAATATTAATTTTAAGGGAGATATTATAAACTTCCAAGAATAAACGAATAAACAGAGTAAAAACAGGCAGAACCAAATCGAAAACCCTGATGAGATGTTACCAAGGCGAAAATCACAAAACACTCAAATTAATCGAAGAAAATTCATGAGAATCAAACATACAGACAGGTTGAATGAACGAACAGTAAAGACGAACTCAAGATTATAACATAGTGCTAAAACCGAGGTTTTGACCTAACAACATAGGATTGAAAAGGAAATTTAACCAAAGTCGTTTGACCAATGATAAGAATCACAGAATAACACTTAAACTCAGCGGAAATCGTTTTTGAAGAAAAGTTTCAGAAACCCTAATCAGAAAAATGAAGCGATGTTTTAAAATCGAAAGGTTTTTTCATAAAAACAAGAAAAAATAGCTTAGAAAGCCTCAAATTTGTCACTGATCTAAGAGGTACATGATAAAAGGTTAGGGTTTTCTATAAGATAACTCAGAAATAGAGAGACCGGCTTAGAAACCCATAGGTTTAGCTGGAAAATAGAAAGATCTTACTCGATCGAGCCATAGTGTCCTGAGAATGGTGAGCACATGCCCCAGGGGGTAAGTGAACTGCCACTAGTTCCTTGAGGACCTCAGGATTACAAGAATCTGGTCATGGGAGGGAGCCATTAGGGATAGGAGCGGTGGTGAACCACCATAATCAACGGTGAGCAAGCAACGACGGGTGGAAGCCATGGTTAGGGCAGAGGGAGCTTGAGAGAATGAGAGGAGTGTGATGGCGGGTGAGGATGAGAGAATGAGGGGGTTTGGGGTAGGTCGTTTAGGTTAATTGAGGTAAGAAAGAATCTGGGCCGTTGATCAAAATTGATCAACGACCAAGATTTAATCAGATTTGGGTCGGGTAGGATTAATGGATTGGGCTGGTTTAATTAAGGGTTTTGGGCTAATTTTAATAGGTTGTAATTGAATTAAACATGGGTTTTTTGTTAAATACCAAGATAACTTAATTAAAATAATTTTATAAAATAATTACTAATTATAAAAAATGAATTCCATGCATGGAAATGATTTAAAAATGATATTTGGCATTTAAAAATATAGAGGACTAATATCTGGTAAAAATGATACAAAATTATATGTTTGGTTTATAATTGCAAAGCTATTGCAATTATGGTCAAACAGTGCCAATGTGGCTATTTATGGAATAACTTGGTCTTAATAAGACCATAAAAAATAAATTAAATCAATAAATGCTTTTGAAATCATTTGTGATGCAATTTTGTAATTATTTATTTGGAATAAAATACTGGACAAATTAATAAAAATGTAGGAAAATTATGGGAAAAAATACCAATTGCTATTAATGCATGATTTTGAAGGTATATATGCAATTTAAAAATATTTTGGGAAAAATTAGGTCTAAACAAGTAATAGCATGGATGAACTCACTGGTATGATCTCTGATGATAACCCATGCCCCTATTTTGCGCAGATTACTTAGAGCACTCCCATCATTATTGACTTCACAAACTATGCTTCAGGTCTTTGCTAGATTACTTTAGTAACATTAGTGTGGTGTTTAATTTGCTCCACTCTAGGATATAGTTCATTCCAGTTGGAAGGCCAGGAGACATAAGGAAAGCAAGTCTTCAGCAATATTGATACATATGAGTTGATAGAAAACAAGACCCTGGCCATTGATGATGTCTTTCCTCAATAGGAATGGTGTCAAGGATTAGTCTTTGGACTTTGTTATGACTCTTATGTATCCACCAAGTCAATTAAAGCAACTTGAGAGGCTTGTTGTCAGCTTGAATTCCTATTATGCAACCAAAGTTCCTCCAAACATAGCTACCAAAAGAGTATTTACTAAAAATGTGATCCACAGTTTCATTGGCATATGTAGTGCAGCAGACATATCTGGATACACTGCGGTTGCTAAATACAAGCACCATATCATCAGTTGGCAATTTGTTTCTGAGATTTCTCCATAGGCAGAAAGACCACTTAAAAGGTATTTTCTTATGTCAGGTCATTCTGTTGGAGAAGTTAGGTTGCTTCCTCTTTCTAATTAATTCCCGAGCAAAGGCACAAGTCAATTTTCCATTAATTGTTGGTGTCCAAATGGCATCATCTAGAATCCAAGGTTGGTAATTAATAGGGGTTTGAATGATATCTAGGATCATGTGATTTGGGGCCCATTCATTTAGTTTTTGAAGATCCCATTGACCCTCCCTCCAGAAAAAAGGAAACATGAGTGTTGTCGGGCCTGCTTCCACCAATTCTATGGTTAACTAAAGGTCCTTTTCCTAGTCAATTATCCCACCAGAACAGATAATTTCCTGAGTGAAGTCTCCATTGGATTGCTTGCTCTGCCTCCTTGTTGTTAATCATCATCCTTTTCGATGCTTGTGACTGGATAAATTCCATTTTTTCGGATATGGGATTGGACATTTGACTGTATTTGGCTCTAAGGAAGTTCCTCCATAGAGACTGAGAGGTTCTTATATGCCACCATTGTTTGAGATCCATTGATTTGCATACATCCTCATTTGTTCTGAATCCCAGACCACCCTCATTCATTGGATAGGCCAGTTTCTGCCAAGAGACCAATGATACATCAGTTTGTCCTTATCCATACCCTAGAAGAAATTTGCTGCCAATTTGTCAATCTGCTTCATAACAATTTTTGGAGGAGACACTGCAGACAGGATATGGATTGGTATCGATTATAGAACATGTTTTATCAAGGTAGCCCTGCCACCATAGGATAGCATTTTTCGATGCTAGCCTTTGATTCTACCTACAATATTAGTTGCGAGATTGTTGTAGTGAATGATCCTCTTCCTACCTATGTACAAAGGGCATCACAGGCAAGTTAGAGGAGATTCCATCTTAGAGAAGCATGTTTCTGCTCTAATCCTTTTGATGGCAGATTGAAATGCTCCAGGTGAAGTCATGAAGTGACTCTTATCCTTGTTGATTTTTTACCCATAAATTTCTTCATAACTCCTCCATATTTTCATGATTTTATGAAGTGTTACTCTGACTCCTGAAGAAAAAAATGATAATGGCATCTGCAAAATTGAGGAGATTTATCTTAGGTCCTCTCCTTTGCATATAGAAGCCATTAAAAATTTATCATGGTTTCGATTGTTGAGCATCCAGGAAAGTAGCTCAGCTCCAATAATGAACAGGGAGGGAGCTAGTGGGTCTCCTTGTTTTAGGCCCCTAGTAGATTGAAAGAAGCCATATCCGGTGCCATTAATGATGACTGAATACCTATTGTTGGACATAGCTCTCCAGCTCATGTCAATGATTCTGTCACAAAAATCCGTTCTTCTCAGCATGATACATGCGAAGCTCCATGATACTCTATAGTATGCTTTAGCCATGTCTAATTTGATAACAACATTGGTGCCAATGTTGGGAGTTTTGATGCCATGGACAATTTCCTGCGCAAGCATGATGTTTTTAGAAATGTTTCTCCCTTTAACAAAGTATGTCTGATTGGCTGAGATGATTCTGGGAAGATTGGGGCTAATTTTTGTACTAATGATCTTGGAGATGATCTTGATGATGAAATTGCTGAGGCTGATTGGTCTGGACTCTGGATTGTGTAAGGGAGTTGGGAAATTCCACTTTTGGAAGTAGAACAGTGCTTCCTCCAAAAAAGGCATGTACAACCTTCATCAAATCAAACTTGATGAACTCCCAACAACCTTGGTAAAATTTACCATTCATACCATTAGGGCCTGCAACACTTGTAAGACTCATGGAGAATACTACTTCTTTTAGCTCAGTCATTGTGGGATCTACAGGAAGGGCATTATTGTCTTAATAGGTAATAGTGGTTGGGATGCATGAGAGAAGGTCTTCTCTGATGGTGCCTCTTGGGTCAATAAATAGTTCTTAAAAATAGTCACAAGCTTCTTGGCCTATAGACTCATCACCTTGTACCCAATTATCATCTTCCTCATTGATCTTGTGAATGTATAACTTTCTTCTTCTAACCCTCATTAGAATGTGAAAGTATTTGGTGTTTACACCCCATCTTTGAACCACTGATGATGAGTTTTCTGTTTGAGGATTGACTCTTCAAGTTTCATATACTTGAGGTATTGAGCTTTATTTTCCTGAAATGTAATTCCGTCATACTCAGAATTATTTTGTGCCCATATCTCATCTGTGTCTTTGACTTGCTGCTAAAAAATTTTGGCTTTCTGTAAAATGTCTCCATATTCCTGCATGGACCATATACTCAAGGCATTTCTAAGTGTTTTGAGTTTCTAGTGGAAGACCCACATAGGATTTCCTATGACTTCTTTGTTTCATACCTCCTCCACTAGTGGCAGAAAGTTATCATTGTCTACCCAGCAGTTGAGGAATTTGAAATATATCTTGCCCATTTCTTGCCTTACAATGATCTCCATTAGGTGAGGGTTGTAATCAGAACTTGTTGAGGCTAGATGAGAGATAGTAGTGGCAGGGAAAGTAGCCAATCGTTGGTCGTTCACTAGACCCCTGTCTAGTCTATTCCAGACAATAAAGTTTAGTCCCCTGCCATTTGACCAGGTGTATTTGTGACCATCGTATCCTAGATCCACAAGACCATTGTCTTCAATCGTACTCCAAAAATCCAAGCTTTTACTCATCTGATAAGGAATACCCCCAATTTTCTCCTCAATAGATGCTATGACATTGAAATCCACTATAACACACCAAGGGATAGAGTATATGGAAGATTTATGTCTCAGGACATCCCATAAGGGTCTCCTTATTACTAGTTTGCATTTGGCATAGATGAATGTGAGGTTAAAAATATTTCCATCCTCCACATGTTTCATCTCCATAAATATTTGTTGCTCATCAGAATCTAGAATTTTAGTAGTGAATTCTTTATCCTAGAATACCCAAATTTTGTAATTGACATTGGAAGTTGCTTGGTGCATAGAGAGCTGAAGTCTAAAGTAGTTGATGTGAATGTTATCCAGGAAAAGTTCAAGGATAGCGATAAGTTATAGTTGGTGAAGCTGCTTTACGATTCTGAGTCTTTCAATAACTCCTGAGGTCCTAATACCTATTGCATTCCATATAAATGTACTAATAGTTGGGGTTTTGATGCAGTTGTAGATTTTGGTGGTATATTGATGGCTACAACTGCTTTGCTTCTGGTAACTCTTGGTGATGGTCCCGTCCTAGGTGATAGATTTCGTGACATGATGAGTTCTTGTTTATCAGGTGATCCATTTACAGCTTCTATGAGGAGTTCACAAAGCCGATCATTGGTAACATTTTCTTCTTCTGACCAATCCCCAGGTTCCACAGGTTCATCCTCGGATTGGATGGGTCCGTACTCATCATCTTCAGGATATTTTGTATCACTATCACTGTTGAAAGTCTCTTCTCCAACAATCTTCTGTTTTTGGATATCAGCATCATATATTTGGTTTTACTCTCTTGATGGCACTTTTGTATTTTTCCTTCTTATTTCTCTTCTTTTCTTCTGGATCCAATTATTTTTTGATTTTGGTATCTGAATGGAGAAGTCAGAAGCAGCCTTTGCATTGATTTTAGCAAGTTGTTTAATGATAGTTGGTTGATTTCCTCTGAGCTGCAGATGCTTAGATTGGTATCCTCCCCTGATTGAGTGTCTGGAGGATGATTAGAAGTACCAATAATGGATTGGTCCAACTTATGTTGGTTTGGATTATGTGCCTGAGGACTCTTATGTAGATCATGAGGAACTCCCCTTCCTTTGGATCCCTCCTTTCATCAAAGTTGTGTTCTTCATGATTGTTCCTTTTTCCTCCTTCCATTTTAGCAACAGAAGCCACTGTGGGATGAAGACACCTCTCATGTGTAACTGTAGGAGCTTTAGCAGGGTGTGGTGTGGTTCTTTCTTTCCCTTGATGCTGAGTCTCTCTGCTTGATTGAGCTTATGTATCAATTTCTGTTTCAACTTGTGATTTTTCACGGACCTTTTGTGATCCTGTAGTTTTCTTTTGTATGAAGGTTTGGTGCTCCTTTTTATTGTATTGCCCTTTGAATTGCCTCTTACTCTGTGTTTTCCATCCTTCCTTTTCATTGATTATGCAAGATTGTTGATGTTCCTTTTCTTGTGAGTTTGTATACGACTAAAATTTGAGAGACCGGTTTTATATTTATTATGGCATTTCGTAGCCCATCCGCAGAAGGTTCGAGGTACGACTCGAGGCCTGACCCCCAGTGTTCCTTATGTTCTACCTTGGGGTAATGCAGGTCGGGGATTGTCGTGAGTAAGCGGAACGAGGGAGAAGGCGACCAAGTCTGCAAAGAATAGTACAAGTCCGTACCGAGACGTTAAATGGTTGTACCAGCTGTCTATCTTTGTAATAAATACTTATGTACTATGTTGGGATTCCCCCTCCTATATAAAAGGGACCCTTGTCATTTTTATACACACACGATATTCAATATAAGGAACAAGAACATTCTCTGCTCTCTAACTCAAACATCCTTTATTGTCTCTTTACTGATTTATTTCTTACATTTATTGTATTTCATTTATTGTTATTCATTTATTATCTATCATTGATTATAAATTACCTCCTTCGAGTCCCATGAAGTTGTTATAGCTTCATCGATCGCCCATTACTGACCCCGAGCCTCGACCTTGAGGACCTATCTCGGCCAGCTCGAAACCCCCGACTAGAGGCAGTCTGGTTTGCCTATCTTCGATTCCATATCATTTTTACCTCATTTGTCTCGCACACACTTAGCATCTATCACTCAGCAACTGGTATTAAAATAGATCGCATAGTTTTAGAACCATATAATCAAATATAATTGTAATTACCATTTTCAAGGTAAACAGTTTGGCGCCCACCGTGGGGCTAAAAATAATAGTGATTGTTTTAGTGCTGGTTCACTGAAAAACGCAAGTGATTCTTCACACTTTTTCTTGTCCAAGAATCTTTGGTTTCAGGTCAAATTGTCCAACTCAGTAAATTCACACGAAAACAATGGTGTTGAGGACCATGGAGAGAATGGTGTATCTGTTTTAGGTATTGGTATACCATTGCAAAACCCTGAGAGCACACCAGAGCTAACCCCCGTGGGCATGGAATCGTGCGATGCTCAACTTAACAATATTAGCTCCCACGTTTACACGAGCACACGCCGAGAAGACTAACATAAAGCACGGGGAACCCTCACCCAAAAGGGAAAGAGGAGTCAGCCTCCACACAATCTTTGAAATGCTCCATGCACCCAGGAACGACCCCTCGAACCCAGCAAGTACCAGAGAGGTCGGACAATAACGGGTCAACAGTCGGTTCTGCAGTTATGAAAATACTCGAGGGCCTCATGAAGAGGATAGAGTCAAGGTTCCCAAATAGAAAACCGAGGCCATTTAAATAAAGATATCGACCTTACGTCGAGAATCAAAGAAACACCATAAGAAGCGACACGGCCCGAATCGATCGAGGTCGGAATCCTTAAGGACTAATGAACAAAGCTAAGTTCAGCAGGTGCATAGAGCCGGTGGAGTCACCCTTATCGCCCAAATACAACTTCAGCATTGGCATTTTGGATATCGGCCATGGGTGAAATCAAAGACACCAGGTGGCCAAAGACCATACTATCAGACTCTTCGCAAAGGAACCCTAACCTAGTGTGCGAGTTTCACGGTACGCACGGTCATAGGACCGAAGATTGCAGGCAGCTCCGAGAGGAATCAACCTGACTAGTTAGTAAAGGGTTCCTCCAAGGAAGAAAAATAGCTCGAAGGAGCAGAACATGAAAACTGCAGCACGTCATCCATTTGATCATCGGAGGGACCGACGTTCCTTAAGGACCCGAGACCAAGTGGAAGAAAATATCTGCTACAATAAAAGGGCAAATTCGGGGCCGCATGTCCGAAGGAACCCTTGCATTCAGTGAAGAGGATTTCGAGATCTTGTCTCAGCCACACAACGATGCGCTAGTAATTTCGTTTATCTTGAATAACATTCAAATTAAACGTGTACTCGTGGATCCAGGTAGTTCAGCCAACGTGATCAGGTAGGAGGTGGTGGAGCAGCTCGGACTGCTCAATCAAATTATACCTACCCATGAGTCCTCAATGGGTTCATTATGGCCGGTGAAGCAACGAAGGGGGAGATCATCCTCCCAGTCAACATGTCCGGTACGATTCAAAATACTAAATTCCATGTCATTGAAGGTGACATAAAGTACAATGTGTTGCTTGGGAGGCCGTGGATACATAACATGAGGGCAGTGCCATCAATCCTTCATCAAATGATGAAATTTCCAACAAAGGATGGTGTAAAGACAGTATATGGGGAGCATCATACATCAAGGGAGATGTTCGCAGTTCATGGCGAGGCAACAACATTCATGTACTCCACCTCGGAGGGGCCTGAGGTCGAAATAATCCTCGAGGGCGACGAGGAAGACTTCCTAGCCCCCTGAACCTTCATTGCCCCCGAGGAATCAGATGCAACTAAATTGACGGTTGAAGAACTGGAGCAAGTCGTTCTAGTCGAACATCTCCCATATCAAAGGGTATACCTTGGGAAGGGACTAACCGCCGAACTCAGGAGAAAATTCATTCAATTTCTTATCATTAATATCGTCTGCTTTGCTTGGTCCCATTTAGACATGACAGGGTTCCCGCCGGAAATAACCACCCATCAACTGAGCGTCGATCCCAGGTTCAGACCGATGAAGCAAAAAAGAAGACCTCAGTCCGAGGTAAAACATTTACTCATCAAAGACGAGGTAACAAAGCTCCTCAAAATAGGATTATTAGGGAGGTAAAGTACCCCGATTGGCTGGCCAATTTGGTGGTAGTCCCCAATAAGGGGAATACATTAAGAATGTGCATGGATTATAAAGATTTAAATAGGGCATGCCCCAAAAATTCATTCCCATTTCCCAACATAGATCGCCTGATTAATGCCACGACCGGCCACAAGATCCTCACCTTTCTCGACGCCTACTCAAGGTATAATCAAATTCAGATGAAACCCGAGGATAGGTAAAAGACTTCGTTCATCATGAAGTATGGTACGTACTGCTACAACGTGATGCCCTTCGGGATAAAAATGCGGGAGCCACGTACTAGCGACTAGTTAATAAAATGTTTGAGCATCAAATAGGCAAGTCCATGGAAGTCTACATTGATGATATGCTAGTTAAGTCCCTGCACGCATAGGACCATTCGGCTCATTTGCAGGAGACATTCAACATTCTCGAAAGCTACAACATGAAACTCAACCTCGAGAAGTGCGCCTTCGGGGTAGGTTATGGAAAGTTTTTAGGATTCATGGTGTCAAACAAGGGAATTGAGATCAACCCCGACAAAATCAAAGTTGTCGAGGAGATCACGGTGGTAAATAACGTGAAGGCCATGCAACGGCTGACCGAGCGGATAACAGCTTTGGGTCGATTCATATCGAGGTCGTTGGATAAGTGTCACCATTTCTTCTCCTTGATCAAAAAGAAAAATAGCTTCAAATGGACTCCAGAATGCCAACGTGCCTTAGAGGAGTTGAAACGATATCTATCAAGACCACCTATACTCCACACCCCAAAGGAGGATGAAACATTGTATCTATATCTGGATGTATCTGAGGTAGCAGTAAGTGGTGTGCTGGCTCGAAAAGAACAAGGTACAAAATTCCCTATCTACTATGTGAGTCGGACCTTGGGCGACGCCGAAACTAGGTACCCTCTTCTAGAAATGTTAGCTCTTGCATTAATCAGTGCATCTCGAAAATTAAAACCTTATTTTCAATGCCATCGCATCCGTGTTTTAACAACGTACCCCCTCCGAAGCATCTTGCATAAGCCTGAGTTATCATGTCGATTGGCCAAATGGGAAATCGAACTCGGAGGGTATGACATCGAGGATCAGCCCCGAACGGCTATTAAATCCTAAATTTTGGCGGATTTCGTGGCTGACTTTACACCCGCCCTAGTACCCGAAGTAGAGAAAGAACATCTGCTAAAAATGAGCACATCTTCGGGAGTGTGGACCCTGTTCACCGACGGTGCCTCGAATGTGAAAGGGTCCGGTATCGTCATAGTTCTAAAGCCACCTACGGGCGGCATGATTAGAAAATTTATAAAAAGCGCAAAATTGACTAACAACGAAGCCGAGTATGAGGCTATGATTGTAGGTCTGGAATTGGCCAAAGGCTTAGGAGCTAAAATCATCGAGGCAAAATGGGATTCCCTCTTGGTAGTAAACCAGGTAAATGGGAGCTTCGAGGTTCGAGAAGATAGGATGCAAGGATACTTAGATAAAATTCAAGTCACATTGCATCACTTCAAGGTGTGGACCCTGACCCACATACCTCGAGAGCAAAATAGCGAGGCCATGCCCTTGCAAATATGGGATCATCCGTCAAAGAAGATGACATATTCCCAGGACAGTCGTTCAACTATCCAAATCAGTGATCGAGGAAGGCCATGCCGAAATTAACTCCACCGGCATGACGTGGGATTGGAGAAACAAATACATCGATTATTTGGGAAGTGGGAAGCTACCCATAGACCCAAAAGAGTCAAGAGCCCTGCGAACCAATGCAACTCCGTTCTCGCTCGACGAAAATAAAACTATATACCGTAGGACCTTCGATGGCCCCTAGCGGTATGCCTGGGACCGGGAGATACAGATTATGTGCTCCGAGAAATCCATGAGGGTACCTGCGTAAATCACCCGGGCGCCGATTCTCTAGTCCGAAAGATGATCAGGGCACATTATTATTGGGACAACATGGAAAAAGATGCCAGGGATTCGTCCGGAAATGCGACAAATGCCAAAGTTTCGCATGATTCACCAACCCGGTGAACAACTACATTCAGTCTTGTTGCCATGGCCATTCATGAAATGGGGGATGGACATCGCCGGACCCCTGCCAACGGCACTAGGTAAAGCTAGATTTATTCTATTTATGATTGACTATTTCTAAAAATGGGTGGAAGCGCAGGCCTTCGAGAAGATAACAGAAAAAGCAGTCATTAACTTCATATGGGACCATATCCTGTGCCGATTTGGGATCCCCTTCGAGATAACCTGTGACAACGGAAAGCAGTTCATCGGAAGCAAAGTGACAAAATTCCTCGAGGACCATAAGATAAAAAGGATCCTGTCGACGCCCAACCACCCCTGTGCAAATGGCCAAGCCGAATCCACGAACAAAACCATTATTCAAAACATGAAGAAGAATTTGGAAAATGCAAAAGGGAGATGGAGGGAAATGCTGCCCGAGGTCCTATGGGCGTATCGAACAACTCCAAAATCGAGCACAGGGGAGACGCCATTCTCTCTGGTGTATGTGTACGAGGCTTTGATACATGTCGAGGTCGGGGAACCGAGTGCCAGGTTTTGGCACGCTACCGAGAGTTCAAACAACGAGGCCATGACTGCAGCACTTGAACTATTAGATGAGAAGCGAGAAGTTTCACTAGTCTGAATGGCTTCCCAAAAACAAAGAATCGAAATATACTATAGCATGAGAACAAATCTCCGACACTTCGGAGTCGGGGACTTAGTCCTAAGGAAAGTCACCCTAAACTCTCCGAACCCCAATGAGGGTAAGTTAGGCCAGATCTGGGAAGGACCGTATTGTGTCCTCAAAATAATCGGCAAGGGGTCGTACAAACTCGGCACCATGGAAGGCGAACAACTCCCGAGAAATTGTACATATCTATGCTCAAACTCTACTACTGCTAAGATAAGACTATGCTTCTATTTCCATACACATGTTCATAACTAAACTTCTGCAGATATCCGATGGGAGACATTGCAAAATCCTTCAACTTCAAAAGATCCCTGGGTTTTAAAGCATGCATTGCACTCTTTTCCTTCGATCGGGTTTTATCCCTAAAAAGGGTTTTACCGGCAAGGTTTTTAATGAGGAAACATCTATATACTACCTAAGAAGAACAAAGACAAGTATTCAAGGTTTCTCTCCAATCAACCTCAAATATTGGGGGGCATCCCCCCGGGAGATCAACTCCTCGGAAAAACCAAAATAAGCTAGAGAGGGATTTGATAGGGAAAATGATGTATCGGGCCAAACGATCAAATGAGCCGTGTCCGCATAGATTAATCGAACCTTGTCGGAAAGAGCTATGTGTACTTTTACAAAGTAATCAAAGGTGTATCGTTTTCCATCAAGACACTTCGCGATTCAAGGAAGTTGCTATTTTCACAAGGAAAGGCCCTAGAGCCAAAAAACCCTCGATGTCTCGGGGACTGTCATCAACTGTCACCCCATCAAGTTATCAAAGCTCTAGGCCATAAGATCCCAAGCGGGTGACCTCGGGCGTGAGAAAATTTGTATGTCCTACAGGCATAATCAAAATTGTAAGTCCTACGGGCATGATCAAAATTGTAAGACCTCAAGTAAGGCGTGTCCAAATCACATGACATTGTAAAAGGAACAATCCCGATTTTAAAGCCAAGGCTATATATTCGAACTTGTAAGACCCCTAAAAAGGCATACACTCGAATATAGACACCGAGCATACCTCACTCAGGACTAAAAGGCTCCGTCCAAACACAACGAGTACGATCACTATGCTCCGACCAAACTAACGCGACTCGGGGACGCCCGACCGTCGCCGCAAAATCAAATTATTCAAAATCACTTCGGAAAGAACCAGTTAAATCAGGCTACCCTCGACATAAGAAAAAGAGCTTCGATCATTTTCATGTCAGCTACAAACAACGAAAAGGTTTTGAAACAATTCAGCCATAGGGCAAAACCTTCTGAGGTGCTCATTTATCGTCGCATAACGACTCATAATCGAGGTTCTTTAATGAGGAAAATATATAGCCACACTAAAGGTCACACCAATCCTACGCGTAAGAGCCTTGGCTCCAGCTTAAAAAGCCTCAAGGCTAACTCAAAACCAGAGGGTCGATGAGCTCGAGTCCAAATCCGACTCGAGGACTGAGCCCGAAACGGTTAGTTAAAATGCCTAAGGGAAAACACATAAAAATCCTACGGGCCAATTAGAGGTCATACCAACCTAACGCGTAAGAGGCTTGGGGCTAGCTTCAAAAGCCTCAGGGCTAACTCAAAACCTGAGGGTCGTTGAGCTCGAGCCGTAACCTGATTCGAGGACTGAGCCTGAAACGGTTAACGAAAATGCCTAAGGGCAAACGTATAGGAGCCTCCGAGCCAACATCAAAATGCCTACGGGCCGATTAAAGGTCGCATCGACCCCATGCTTAAAATCCTATGTTCCAGCTTAAAAAGCCTTAGGGCTAATTCGATAGCCTAAGGGTCGATGAGCTCGAGTCGAAATCCGACTTGAAAACAGAGCCCTAGACGGTTAACCAAAAATGCCTAAGGGCCGACGCGTACTTCATATAAATAAATCTAAAACTCCAGAGTATATCTTTCCACGGATCGAAGGAAAAAAGACAAGTCGATCGAATACTTATTTTTAGATTCTTTTATCTTAAATTGAATTGGAATTTATTGGAATTTTCAACAGATACAAATGGAAAGAAATTGATAAAACATCCCTAGAAATAGACTTCTGCTACTTAGACTTATTAATTAAGTTATAGGATTATCTGGAAAAAACCAGAGGTTATTTGTATTCCTCGAAAACCCCCGCCTACGTCACCATTTAATATTTGGCCCACTATTGGCCAAACCACCTGGCACTAGGCCCAATGTGAGTTGGATCACTTAGCCACGCTTCATAATTAGAAAAACGAGCACCGTGGAAATACATGCCTCTCAGCCAAAGAAAGATGATGGAGAAAGAGACCAAGAGCCAGCATAAAAGAAACTCAAGGTCGACTTTAAGACCAAAAGGTCAAAAAACTAGAGCCAAAACATAATGCGCGGGCTAAACCTCGAATGGTCAATTTTCGGCCATTGCGAAATTGCTCATCAAAACCGAAACCTAAGGCTTTGCTCTGAAGACCGGATCCCAGACCAATGGAAAACGAGCGTGGAAATCTGTTACAAAAGGTAAAGGCGAAACGAGAAATGATGAAAGATGAAAGGTTGCTCATATATATATATATCTAGTGAAAGATCAAAGGAGCGTATTCACAGGACTTGTGTCCGAAGCTCTTACAAAGGGGAAAATAAATATATCCCTAGTCTATCGCCGGGATGCGCCTTCAATGGATCCTTATGGGGTATGCCTTCTACATCTACAGCTTAATCTCCGGGGGCTTCAACGATCTTTACCCCGAGGGTACTTTGCCTTCATCTCCATCATCTTCCGAGCCTCTGCTTGATTTACCTTCGGAAGTAAGCAAGCAGCAGCACCCAGGTTCAAGCAAGCCCTCACTCGGGGACTATTTATAAGGCCCTAGGGCTATCTATATTACGAGTTCGAGCGAACGCTCTCTCGACTATTTAAGCCCAAGGGCTACCCGATTTCGAGCCAGTTCTCACTCGGAGACTATTTACAAATCCCTAGGGCTATCTTTGTTTTTGAGTTCGATGGAACGCGCACTCGACCATTAAGTCCAAAGGCTACCCGAGTTCAGGAAAATTCTCACTCGAGGTCTATCAACAGGCTACCTTTATTTTAAGAGTCAAGACCCAGCTCTCACTCAACTCGGGCTCAGAAGTCCCGGTAAACGAAGTTCACATCAAATCAATCCAAGCTTAACCGGAGGGATAACTAAGTACTTTAAGAAACGTCATATTAATCAACTGCAAGCCCAAAGGTTTATTATGTCACGGGTCCATTATTCAGACTAATCAACTAATCAATAGAATCATACACTTGGATTTTTCCCAAACGGAGGCAGAATGAAGTTCAACACAAATCGGAGGAAAAATAAGGAAATTCTCATATTAATAAGAGGTGATTACAAAACCCACGAGGGGCCCTTACACAGAAGCAAATAACCAAAAAACAACAGCAAAAGGCCTAGTCTACTTTCGAGGGTGCATCCTCACGAGCAACATCTTCGAGAACCTCTTCCCCGGAGACTCCATTTCGACCTTTAAAGTGGCATCTTCGAGGACCTCCTTCGGAATAGCCATATATGAAGAGAAGGCTATAACCTATCAAAGAGCAAAGGCCTTTAACAGGCAGAGAAAATTGTGGCCTGGTGGAAAACTTGGCGAGTTTGGATCTCGCCAGCACTACTATTGTGAAGCCACTTCTTGAGACATTGTACCGGTGTGGGATGCAACGGTTAGTAGATAGTGTCGCCTCACTCCATGAAAAGCAAAATGAATGAAGAGCCACACCAGGTTGAAGTTAAGAGAGATGAGCAGTAGTATAAGGACCATATATCTTCTGATACGGAAAACATTTGGTGCCCTTATCTATTTATTTCGGGCCAACAACAACAACAACTCAGTATAACCCCACTCACTGGGGAAGATCCTTGAAAGGCCAAGGCGTAACTAACAAAGTCTTTTCCGTATGACCTTATGGCCACATGTTTGAACCATAAAAATAGGAGTTTGGAGAAGAATGTAGAGAAGGGAAAGGTTTAAAGTATGTTGAAGAAAGAATGAGTGAAGTTTTGGTTCAAACAATCCCTCATTTATAGGGAGACGGTAGCGTAACCGATGACGCAATCACAGCTCTAGGGGAAACGGATCGACAGATCAATCAACGCTCTTAGTAAAATAGATCGGCGGTATAATTCAATGCTTCTAGGGAGACGAACCGACGGGATGTTTCAACCACTTCAAAGGCTTACGTCACAAGCATGAAGTCATCACGAGAGGGTCAAGAAAATCAAGGCAAAACCGTTTCTGATCATTCCACTCTAAGAGATGTGGGGACTACCTGTATACGGCTAAAATCAAAGAGACCAATATTATATTTATTATGGCATTTCGTAGCCCATCCGTATAATGTTCGAGGTACAACTCAAGGCCTGACCCCGAGTGTTCCTTATGTTTGACCTCGAGGTAATGCAGGTCGGGGACTATTGTGAGTAAGCAGAACGAGGGCGAAGGCGACCAATTCTGCAAAGAATAGTACAAGTCTGTACCGAGACGTTAAATAGTTGTACCAACTGTCTATCCTTATAAAAAATGCTTATGTACTATGTTGGAATATCCCCTCCTGTATAAAGGGGACCCTTGTCATTTTTCTACACACACAATATTCAATACAAGGAACAAGAACATTCTCTGCTCTCTAACTCAAATATCCTTTATTGTCTCTTTACTGATTTATTTCTTACATTTATTGTATTTCATTGATTGTTCTTCATTTATTATCTATCATTGATCATAAATAGCCTCCTTCGAGGCCCATAAAATTGTTATAGCTTCATCGATCGCCCATTGCTGACCCCGAGCGTCGACCTTGAGGACCTATCTCGGCCAGCTCGGAACCCCCCGACTAGAGGCAGCCTGGTTTGCCTATCTTCGATTTCATATCATTTTTACCACATTTTTATCGCACACACTTAACATCTATCATTTAACATCTGGTATTAAAATAGATCGCATATCTTTAGAACCATATAATCAAATATAATAGTAATTACCCTTTTCAAGGTAAACAGAGTTCTCAGAAGTTTTGGTTTCCTTAATCTCACTAGTGGTTGCCCCTCCTTGTTTTTGTGGTTTTGGTGAATGATGTTGAAGATTAGAATTTGGCTTCATTTCTTTGGTTCTACTTTTGACTAACTTGATTTTGAACTGATGTTTTGTTTTGTTAGTTTCCTGGTTCTGGTCCTTTTCTTCTTATTTTCTTCCTTTTTCATTCCGACAGGGCAATCATGTGAGTTGTGATCTAAGTGTTTGCAATAGAGGCAGTACTCTGTGATATTCTCATATTGTACTTCGAGCCACCTTCCATCACTATTCTAATCTTCATCAAATCCCAACCATACATGACGGGGTCTTGTCTTTTTATGTAACATAGAATTTCGGCACATTTAATACCAATTACTTAGATTTTAGCTCATTTTATTGCATATTTGTTCGTTAGTTCTTATGAAGTTTTGATGTTTTGCTGTGCATGAGGCTTGAGAACCCAAAAACGTGGAAAAGAAATCAAAAATCCACAAAATAGCAGAAAAGATGCAATTATGCGGTCGCATAAGTCATATGCGGACCGCATAACCATCGCAGATTGAAGTAGATGTTTTGAAAACTGAAGAGGTGAAAATGCGATCAAATATGCGATCGCATAACACATATACGGACCGCATAGTGTCCGCATAACTTAGATCAAGGAAGCTGAGAGACAATTCTGTGAAGGAATATGCGATCGCATAATGGGTATGCGGACCGCAAAACTAGAATGCGGCAAAGAACTGGGTTCACAGATTTGAGATTCTGCGATGATTTTGAAGATATGCGGACCGCATACGTGATCTGCGACATGTATGTGGTCGCATAATTTCTCTATAGGAACATTTTCGTCCAATTTTGGCTCCGACTTTTAGCCCACTATAAATAGATTTATTAGGGGTTTTGTGGGTCATCTTGTCTGAAAAAGAGACTACAATCCAAGGCATTGAATATTCATTCTTTTGGAAGCTTTAGAAGAAATATTCTTGCACTTTTGTAAGCATTATGACTTTGATTATTGTTATCTTTTTGTATTTTATTATGAGTGGCTAGTTTTAAATACTAAGGTTGTGAACCCTAAATGGTTGTAATGTTAATGCATGTTTACCATTGAATATATATATAATGGTTGGTTGATATTTATTCATTTCTCATTCTTTATTTATTGATGGTGGTTTCAAACATTAACAAATCCCATTTTACTCTTTCTTTACTTGGAAAAGTGGGTTAGGGTTTGGTAGAGGTGAATATCAAAAACTCAAGGCGTTAAACCTTGTTTAATAGAATCGCTTAGGAATAAGTGGGTTTTATTTGGCATAAATTTATTGTTCTTAATTGCAAATGTTTTATATTTGTAAAAATCATAAAGAGGAAATACTACCCAACTATTGGAAAATATTGGGTAGTCATTTAGAAACCATTTGCATATCAAAGGACCTTCCATTAGAAATATATCATATTAACACCAATATCATTACATTTCATTGAAGGGGACACAACCTTGGTTTCGTTAATCAAATTAATTACAATCTTACAAAATTATACTTGTTTTTATTTCACTCAATTAGAACACTATTATTAACTAACGGAATAGAATTATGATTTAAGTTTAGTTTCACACTATTCAAGTAATATTTTCACACCTATTCCCTGTGGAATTCTACCCCAACCTAGTTGGTTTATTATATTTGACATAGACCGCTTTACACTATTTATTAAAGTGTAATTTGAGCGTATCACATTTTGGTGTCGTTGCCGGGGAATACAGTTTTGAAATTACTAACTAGTTTGCACCTTACTTTACATCTTTTTTCTATTCCATCACACTTTGCTTGCTTTGCTTGGTGTCCTAGGTAAGCATGGCCAATTATGATGAAGAAGAGAATCCCTTTGCGGATATTGAGGAATATATTGAGGATACCAATGCCATTGTCCCTCCACGGGTTGTTGCTGCTACATTCAAGGTAGAGCATGGGTTAATCCTAATGCTCAAGGCAGAAGGATTATTCAGGAACTCTACAGATGATGATCCAACGCAACGCCTTAGAAACTTCTTGGGTGTGTGTGCAATGCATAAACAAAATGATTTTCGCGCCCCCTTTTTCTATCGCACGGGTTAGGTACGGAGAGATCGGGTTGATGACATTCTGGACAACTCCTTAAAGGAAGAGGTTTAAGGAACAATCACCACCTAACGATTTTTATGGTGCGTTAGGGCACCTATAGTTGATA
Organism: Nicotiana undulata; assembly: GCA_005239495.1. Lineage (NCBI taxonomy): Eukaryota > Viridiplantae > Streptophyta > Magnoliopsida > Solanales > Solanaceae > Nicotiana > Nicotiana undulata. Next base: position 68,272 of record ML254932.1, read on the forward strand.
ACTCATGAACTAGTTCGCGTTACCAGAGATTGGGTAAGGGCTTGAAATTATCCCAAGGGGAAGGTTTTAGGCACCCCTCAAGATCCACAATTGTGGGTCCCAGCCAATACGTTTTGTGAATTTGGACGGTGAGTAAGTAACAAATAAGGTTCACATAAGAGGGGATTTAAAACAAGTATGAAAATCTTTAAAGGTTTTAGAATAACTTAAACATTTGAAAAGAAATTTCCTAGGTTTAAAGTAATACGGATCACTTCAATGCAATACCCGGTATGTCACACCTCAAAGAGGCGACTACACGTGGTATTAGCGCACCGGTCATCATATCCGTATTCTACCCTTCCCGTCCCGTAAAGGTTATTTAAAGCGCGTGTGTTTGTCACGAATGCTTATTGCATGCTATTACCGGTCCCATCCTATAAGTCCCGGAGGGTGTTTAGGACTACTAATTCTACAAGGCAGGAACTAGGCAGAACCCTTAGGTTTAAAGGATAAAATACTAGACGACAAACAAAACAAGTAGGACAACACATATAAGGGAACATATAAAGAAAAGTACAGGCTCACAGACCCTCCACAAGTAAACATGTAAGCGACACGTCTTAAACACAATTAAGGTCTCAAAGTTAAAACAGGAGTTTGTGTCGGAGAATAGTGGGTTTCAACAGTTTTCTTTTTTCTTTTTGGAAAACTCAGTAATAAACAGGAACTTCAGTTAAAAATAGAGCAGTTTAGAGAAGAGTGATTGATTAAAAATCCAGTAGTCTAAGGACAGTATCAAGAGTTGAAAAGTGTGCGACATTTTAGAAACTTTCAATAAAGGAGATGAATAGCTTTAGAGAATCAGTAATCAGAAGCAAAGCAAGATTTTAAATAAACAGAGTACTTTGAAGATGCGTGACTTACTTTAAAACCCAATAATTCAAAATAGAACAAGAACCAAGAGCTTAAAGGAGTTTTAGTAAAAAGACGAGTGAATGCACAATTTCAAAAATCAGTAATTAGGAACTGAGCAGGAGTTTTTAGAAAGAAATGGAATGAACTTCAGAAAACAAGAGTGAAAGCAGCAAGGTTTTAAGGATTTCAAAAGAGACTAATTAGCCTTAAGACCAGCCAAGTGCTAAACGACTTATTTTGGGTTTAGTGCGTATTAGGCCTAAGGTTTTCCTAGGCGTCGTATACATTTCCTACTTTAGAAGGTGAACATGCATAGTTAACTCTGATTTTAAGGGATATACGTTGGCAAAATGTTGCAGGTAGTTTAACCATATTTTCATTAAATTAAGCATGCTAATTAGGCATTTTTACGATTGCAACTCAGAGAAATATAAGACCTTAAACAACAGGATGTCTAATGCACATAGAGATTCCTAAAACATGGTTTCTAGGATGAAAATGCAGCAATAACCTTGTGACAGTTATTTTGCTTGTTATTAACTGATCAGAATTAGGAGATAAGTGTGATAACATGCTGAAAGTGAAGGACCTAAAACATGATTCCTAATATATGAAGTGCATGTCCTAGGCATGATACTATTGCGCACATAGAAAATAAAGCCTAAGTCATGATTTCTACCCATACTACACTAAACATGCATAATTCCCTCCCATATTCACTATCCAACCCCAGTAGTTCATTTACAAATTATTACAGGCCATAGCAAATGAATTACAATAATTGCAAAGATAAAAATAAGAAGTTATTCTATAGAGAGCCTTCAAACAGGCCCGACCTTCCAGCCTCACCCCTTTTGAGCCTCATAGCCTGGGTGCGGCAAAGCTCCCAAAGGTCCTTGTAAGGGCCCTGGCCAATACCAGCACCCAGCAATTACCAACGATGAGATAGGTGCAGTGTAGAATTACCTGCCTCAGTGTGTCAAAGTTCAGAGGGAACTCAAGGTCCCTAAGAAATGCTCACACTGAGGGGGGTGGATCCTAGAGGTCTAAGAGTAGTGTGAAGTGCTTCATATCTTAAAAGAGTTGAGTTTGAAAGGAAGTTTTGAAATCACATAGTTTCAGAGGATAACATAAGATCTTTTATGAAAACCAGTTTTGCAAAGAAGCAGCAGCAGATGGTCATAACTCAGCAGAGTTCCAGAAAACAATCACAATAGGGGACAAGGGGTTGGGGGCAAGTAGTGGTAGCAGTAATTCTGCACATAATTAGTCCTTAGAACAAAGTTACAGATTCATCACATATTATAGGTAGGGATACAAGTCTGGGAATACCCAAGCATTAGAAGTCAGACGATTGCTAAGAAAATAACATCAAAGGATGCTGGATATGCAAAGAGAAGAGAGTAACCACATAGTCAAGAGTTACATAGGACATAATGAACCACAGAGAACAGAACAGGAGTCATGCTAAGCTAGAAGAAGAAGAGAGATCATAGAAAAGGAGTAGACATGCTAGTTACATGGTCAGCAATAGAACCACAAGTAAAAGCATAAAAGAAACAATAAGAACCTCAACCAAAAGTGAAACATATTGTTTAGGATGCTGTAATCTTAAACTAGAACATACCAGTGATGAGAGAAAAGAGCAAGCAGAAGAGAGCAAGGTGATAGCACAATATTAGCCTTGGCTTAACAACCGAATAATAATGAGCAGGAGTAAAGAGCAGCAAACAGAAACAAGAGAACAAGAGAAAGAACACAAGAGAGAGTAGTATAGAGAGAGTTTAGATTGATGTTCGACTGATGTTTGTTCAATGAAGGAGAAAGAGTACTTATAGTTGAAAATAGGTGATCACATAAGGTAAGAATCACAAATAAGAGAAGGCAGAATCAATCAGTGAGAAAGAATACACGATTCCCTTGAATCGTGGGATTCAAAACTCTAAAAATGGTAAAGAGCACATAGCATATAAGGTAAATAGAAGGCTGTACCAAATTAAATAAGGAAAGGATCAGAGTAGCATGGTAATTAAGGAACTCCTATCAATCAGTAGGCCATTAAGACAAGTAATCCCTTAAGATAAGGGATTCAAATTCAAACGGTAAAACCAGTGACATATAAGGTAATAACAATCAGTACGTGATCAGTAATGAAGGAATCAGAGTTCACTAAGTATAGGGTAGTCAATTAAGGCTAGGTTCAAAATATTCTAACTAAGGAAATAGCCAGTAAGAATAAATCATCACAGACGAATCAATCAATTCGAATAAAAGCTTAGGGTTTTTTAAAGAAAATCTGTCAATCAACCCCCCTAAGTATTGAATCCAGGGTCGATTACATAAGAGCCACAATCACATAAATAGACAGGAATGTTCTGGCATAGTAAACAAGCAGACTGAACAAACGCTAGAAAAGATGCAAGTCTGAACAAACTAGGTAGTCACAAGCATAACCTAGGCTAAGAAACTCAGTAGAACCTATTCAAGGTAAGGTAATCATAGAGATTTGGGCAAAGAGAGACGAACAGTCATGCTAGTACACAACCATACATAGAAGTTTAGGGTTTTTAACACAAACGAGATAAAAGATAGTAGAAGCCATAGAATCAGTCACAATATGCAAAGAATCGACTCAATACACAAAGAAAAGCTCGGCTTTAAACAAGCCTACAAGATTCTGAGAAACCCTAATTTTAAAAGGGAAGTAAAACGTTTAAAAGCTCTTGAATATCAAAGATTCAATTTATAATAAAGTAGAACATAAAGAAATAGGTAGGAATCGTTAAGAAGACACGAGATTTAAGAGGTTTTAGGCAAAAATTAGGGTTTCAAGAGAACCCGGAGAAAATCGGAGAACCTGCCGTAGAACTTAGAGATGGTGGTGGCTATGGCACCATTGCATCGAACCTCGCTGGAGACAGGCCGGAAACAACCTAGGCAGGAACTTCCATGGCCGTCTGGCATGGTTGAAGTCTTTAAAGGTCCTCATAGATGAAGAGAGTCGGAGAGACGGGGCGTCATGGTCGCTGGTGATCGAAAGGGGAAAGGCTGGAGGTGGCCGGAGAGGCGGTGGAAGCCATCGGAGAAGATGAAGAGCCCAGAAGGCTCTAGAGAGATGAGGGAGCAGAAGAGACGAGAAGAGAGAGAGTGTAGTCTTGGAAAATGAGAGACGGAGGGGGGGGGGGTTTGGTAGGGGTTTAATTATGGTAGGCCGATTCTGGACCGTTGATAAAAAATGATCAACGGACAGGATTGGCTGATGAGTTGGGTCGGGCAGGTAAAGGTTTGAGCCTGGATAGTGGGTTGGTGCAACTGGGCTGGGATCTGGGTTTAATTTTAGGCTAAGTTTTAAATAAGAGTGGTTAAATGTAAAATACCCAATAAAATAGGATGATTAATTAATAAACAAATAATTAATAATTGTATAAAAAATGAAATTAAGTTCAAATTAATCCAATTACAATAATTAGACAATATTAAAAATGTAAGAAACATAAAATTCGAATTTTAAGGGTATAAAAAGTCTAATTAGGCCATAATTGCAAAATAATTGTAATTGCAATTAAATAAGACTCAATTAGCCAATTTATGAAATAATTGAATTTTAACAAATAAAAAGTGATTATAAATGACATACTGAATTGGAAAATATTTTGAGATTATTTAGAGCACAATTTATGAATTATTTAGATATAAAATATTAAATAAATAGGGAAATGATTCAGATAAAAATATGGAAAAATTAGGAAAAATATTCATTATTGCAAAGAGTGATTTTGAAAGCTTATATACAGGTTTGAAAATATTTTGAGGAAAAATTGGGTATCAACAGCTGCCCCTCTTTACCCGGGAAGGATGAAAGAGTTGTCGGGTAAAGATATGATGGCCAATTTTGACCGGGATGAAACTGTGGGATAGAATTTTGCCGCACCCTAGCTTCTGAGCTACCTACCTATCCCTGGTTTTACAGGAATCAGGCCGTATGTAGTTCCGGAATCATCGGCGAAATATACCGGTGACGTCTCGCAAGAACGGACTCAAGGTGCGAAGTAGGGTAAAGTAGGAAGATCTTACAGGGTTGTGTCGAAGAACTGGAGCGATCCGCTCCTGCCTGGTTGGCTGTTCCGGCCGGGTTACCTGCAAATAAATAACAAGCGTATATTGTGCATAATATAAACATGATGCAATTTCCCGTCGGACTATGAATGCTGTCTTCGGACATTTAGGATGATGTCCTTAGACCATGTTGTCCTGGGCCATGAATCGCTTGGCGCAGAATACGCGGGCTATGAAATGGTGTTCTCGGGCCATGAGGATGGTGCCTCAGAACGATGATGCCTTTGAATTATGATATGCAAGTTGAAGAAGAGATCTGCAGGCTATGAAATGATGTTCTCGGGCCATGAGGATGGTGCCTCCGAACGATGACGCCTTTGGACAAGTTGGCGATATTTCAGCCCATGAAGAATGCAGTAGTATGATGTTGGCAAGACAGAGCTTAGTCTTGCGATTTGCGAAAAGAAAGTGGGCAAAGCTTAGCCCGAAAGAAGGCGTAAATAAATAAGGTAACGAATGTGACTGCTTTGCTAAGGTAGAAAAGAGCTTAGTGTAGTGCAATAAGATGCGGAGAGAGGGAGCGTAGAACCTTGGAAGGCAGTATAGGTAGCCTTATGCAAGAAGTAAATGCAGATGGAGGTAGAGCTTAACCTCGGAAGGCAGAAAGGTAGCCTTATGCATATGCAAATGCAGATGGAGGTAGAGCTTAACCTCGGAAGGCAGAAAGGTAGCCTTATGCATATGCAAATGCAGATGGAGGTAGAGCTTAACCTCGGAAGATGGAGACAGAGCCTTATGCAGATGCGAATGCAGATGGAGGTAGAGCTTAACCTCGGAAGGAAGACCGATAGCCTTATGCAAAGATGCGAATGCAGATGGAGGTAGAGCTTAACCTCATGCAAGATGGAGACAAAGCTTAGTCTCGGAAGGCGGAATGGTAGCCTTATGCAAATATGCGAATACAGATGGAGACAGAGCTTAGTCTCAGAAGGCGGAATGGTAGCCTTATGCAAAGATGTGAATGCAGATGGAGGTAGAGCTTAACCTCGGAAGGCGGAAAAGTAGCCTTATGCAGAGATGCGAATGCAAATGGAGGTAGAGCTTAACCTCATGCAAGATGGAGACAGAGCTTAGTCTCGGAAGGTAGAAAAGTAGCCTTATGCAAAGATGCGAATGCAGATGGAGGTAGAGCTTAACCTCATGCAAGATGGAGACAGAGCTTAGTCTCGAGAGGCAGAAAGGTAGCCTCATGCAATGTAGAAAATAAAGTGATAGTAAGAGTTCTTAGCTGATGATAAAGTGCGAGGATACGACTGTTGTGAATGAAGTATCATTTGCAATGATGATAGTAGTAAGTGTTGGCATGTGCAATGAGTTTGAGAGTGTATCCTTGAGAAGCATGCGTCTTGTGGGAGTAATGGGATGTCTTGGGCTTTCGCCGTATTTGTGCCTGCATCCAAAGAAAAATTGTGAGTTCTGTAGAGGGAAGGGTTAGTTTGTATCCTTGCTGGCTCGGATCGGCCTATCTGCTTGATGATGATGACTTTGTTTGTACCACAGGGGTAGCATTGCTAAAACAAGTTGTTTTCAAGAAATAAATATGCACGGTTTTATAATATATGATATAACATACAGAAAAGAATAGTTTTTTTTTGGATGAACCGACGATCATGACGCGGTTCAAGACATTGCAACCTCTTTTGCTGCGGAGATTTGAGGGCCCCTTTCAAATTTTGCCCCAGTTTGATGGGTGAAGGCTTCTGGCTGTTACTGATGCGGTGCTTGGCTGAACTTACTTCGGAATTTTGAGGTCCCTCCTCAAAATTCTGCCCCAGTATCCATTCATGGGGAAAATGAAAATTTTATTAAAATATGACCGAACCCATAGGGCTGCCTACGTATCCCCTCCTAAATGGGAATCAGGTCATGTGTAGTTCAATTTATAACATTGATAGAAGTATAATGATTAGACATAGTAGCACTTGACTGCGTCTAAATTGATTGGTTTACGCCAAATTTCTCCATCCATTTCTGCCAGTATGAGTGCTCCTCCTGTTAGCACTCGGTGAACCATGTACGGGCCTTGCCAATTGGGAGAGAATTTCCCTTTTGCTTCGTCTTGATGAGGAAATATTTTCTTTAACACCAAGACTGGTGGTGTTGAGAGACTCTTTGATTCTGTCGAAGGCTATTTGAAAATCCTCAGTCCATTTGGTGGCAACATCCTTTCTCAGTATTTTGAAAATTGGTTCACAAATGACGGTAGACTGGGCTATGAACCTGTTGATATAATTGAGCCTTCCCAGAAAGCTCATAACATCCTTTTTGTTCTTCGGTGGTGGAAATTCCTGAATGACTTTGACCTTTGATGGATCTAGCTATATTCCTCGACGACAGCCGATGAACCCTAGCAGTTTGCCAGCGGGAACCCCGAACGCACACTTTGCAGGGTTAAGTTTCAGATTGTATTTCCTTAACCTGTTGAAGAACTTTCTCAAACCTTCCATGTGAACAACAACTTTCTTTGATTTAATAATGACGTCGTCCACATACACCTCAATTTCTTTTTGAATCATGTCATGGAATATAGTAGTCATGGCCCTCATGTAGGTGGCCCCTGCATTCTTCAGACCGAATGGCATCATTTTGTAGCAATACACTCCCCACCGCGTAATGAATGCTGTTTTCTCAACATCTTCCTCGTCCATCCAAATCTGATGGTAACTAGCAAAACAATCTACAAAGGACTGTAGCTCGTGCTTAGCACAGTTGTCAATTAAGATGTGTATGTTCGGCAGGGGGAAGTTGTCTTTCAGACTGGCCCGGTTGAGATCCCGGTAGTCGACGCAGAATCTGACCTTCCCGTCTTTCTTTGGTACCGGCACAATGTTAGCTAACCATGTAGGATATTCGACCACTCGGAGAACCCCGGCGTTGATCCGCTTGGTGACCTCTTCTTTGATTTTCAAGCTCATGTCTGGTTTGAACTTCCTGAGCTTTTGCTTCACTGGTGGGCATGTGAGATTGGTTGGAAGCTTGTGGGCCACGATAGATGTACTGAGGCCAGTCATGTCATCATATGACCAGCGAATATGTCCTCATACTCCCTTAAAAATTCTGTATATTCCTCCTTTTCTGACGGTGACAAATGAATGTTGATGCATTTTTTTTTTACGTTCTCTGCGTTTCCTAGGTTGACGACCTCAGTCTCGTCCAAGATAGACTTAGGTCTATTCTCAAAGTTCTCGACTTCTTTAATAATATCCTCAGGTATATCATCCTCGTCTGACTCGGAATCCATTTGTTGCGTTGCCTCGTTGCAGGTCACAGTCGTCGATTCATCAAGATAAGTAATAGTAATGATGTATAAAGTAAAGTAATGGGGAGGAAAATAGTAACAAATAAATATAAGTAAATGTACGATTTATAAATAAATTGGAAATGCTTTGATAAATTGAGTAATTGTTTGAACATAAGAGCTCTTTCTTGCAGAAATTAAAAATGCGAAAAGGAAGGAAATTCTTTAAATAAATAAACTGTAAATAATGTTTGTTTTGTTAGCCTTGCTACCCCGAGGCTCGACGGGCTTTGGTTGTTCTGACGGACCAATTGTTGAGATGTAATCCCTTGTTCACGATTTGTATGTAAGGGCCTTCCTCCCCCTCCTCTTAAAAAATGACATAGCAGTCCATATTCTCATCATCCAGAAATAAATCCCTTATCGCTGCTAGCGCTTCTTCTTCGTCTGTACCATATATGATGTCAGCTGGCTGGAAAGTCTGCTCTATGCGGGGTATTGGTTGCTCCAATGGGTAGTAGGGGCTGTGCCATGGTGGCGACCAGTCCTTGAACTCCTTCCAAGTGTATCCGTACCCTAGACCAAAAGTAGTACCGTGCTTCTTGAGTGTTATTGGATTTGTTATTCCTTGAAGATGCTTACTGAGCCCTTTACCTGGCTCGTACCCTTTCCAGTTCAATATGCTTTCGGTCTTACTGCCCCACCACTTGTCTTTGTCAATAGCGTTAACGCGATCTATGTTATGATAGATTTCTCGGCCCAACTTCCTCCTTCCATCGATGACCGAAAAGGTTTGGCAATCGTAGATATGGTTGCTACCGTCGCCATGAATGATTACCTCTTGATGGTTCCATTCAAACTTCACAGCTTGATGTAGGGTGGATGCCACGGCCCCAGCAGCGTGGATCCAAGGTCGTCCCAATAGTAAGTTGTAAGATGCAGGCACATCTATCACTTGGAAATCTACATCGAACCAAGTTGGTCCCATCTGTAAGCATAAGGTAATTGCTCCCATGGTGGACCTTTGCGAACCGTCAAAGGCATTTACGTTGATCTCTCCTTCCTTTATCTCATGTAGACTCTTGCCCAATCTTTTGAGTGTGACTAGCAGACAGATGTTGAGACTCGAACCCCCGTCAATTGGGATCCTTGTGATGAAATGATCCTCACATTGTACGATGATGTGTAGTGCTCTATTATGCCTTAGCCCCTCCGGCGGTAGCTCATCTTCATGGAAAGTGATCTTGTGACTCTCCAGTATCTGACCCACCATGTTAGCCATTTCCCCACTGGTGATATTGTCTGGCACATATTCTTCACACAACACCCTTAACAAAGCACTCCTTTGTAATAGGGAGAGAATGGATATCTGAGTTGGCGTTTTGTTCAACTGGTCGAGGACTGAGTATTCTTTGGCCTGTATCTTTCTCCACTGATCGTCTGAACCTATTTCAATGATGGGGGGACGGTTGTTGGCCTGCTCGCTAGACTCGGCCAAATGCTCAGGGGTATAAACTCTCCCAGTTCTTGTCATACCCTGCGCGGCGATGGCTTCTTCAGACTTGCCTTTACCTTTCCTCCTTGCTTCAGTGGTATAGTCCCACGAAATGGCGTCTGAGTAAAAGGGAGCCGTTGTCGACATTGCCACTGGAATAGGTGTGGTCATTATTATACATGCTGGAGTATATGTTATAGATGGCCGGATTGCAACTTCGAGCGGTCGCACAAACTCGACTTCGATCGGCCCTGGGGCTTTTCCATCGGCGGGTGGCCTTGATTCAAACTCAAGTGGAATGGACATGTTTACCTCAAACTTCCTCAGATGACTGCATCTGGACCACGATCAGATTAAGAGTGATCGCGGGCTTCTTCGGATCACCCTCGGCAATTAGCCCAATTGATCCCTCAGGATCCCAATCATCTTCAACCTCAATCATGTGGACACCGCCTTTATTGTCAGACAACGTATTATTGCGAACATTAGGAGCAGGGTCCTTGGCTACAATGATCTTGTTATCTATGAGGGTTTGTATCTTGTCTTTCAGGGAACGGCATTCCTCGATGGTGTGTCCTTTCATACCAGAGTGGTAAGCACAGGTTTTGTTTGGGTTGACCCACTGAGATGGGTTCTCGGGGATGACAACGGGGATGTGTGTGACATAATCGGTGGTTTTAAGCTCTTCATATAATTGGTCAATGGGTTCAGCTATGGCGGTACTGTTTTGGTGGACAACGGTCGAAATTTGGGCGAGGTCTCGGGAAGTTTTGGCGATTAGGGGGTGATTGATAGTGAGAAGGTTGGGAGTTGTAGGCATTATAGACGGGAGCTGGTTGTGATTATCTGGGAGAGGAAGGCTGATATGTGGATGGTAGAGTTTGGTAGACGGGTGAGGGTGTCTGGTATTGAGGTGAAGATGCTTGGTAACTTGGAGCTGGTTGGTAAGTGAAGGAAGGTGTGGGGTATACTTGATATTTGGGAGGGGACTTGGCTTGTTGTGCCACTATCACGGCTCCTACATCAATTTTCTTGGACACACCACCGGATTGCAGAGCTTTGTTGGTAGCCTGTAAGGCTTCAAAGTTAGTAACCATACCATTTTTGATGCCTTCCTCGATCCGCTCTCCCAACTTGATGATAAAACTAAGATGGAATTTGCAAGCGGTACTAGAAAAGACAACAGGGATGAACAGGTTGAGATCACTGATGGTCAGGGTATTCAGGTTCTACACGAGGGTATGTCTCCACTAGAGAACAAGTTGCTGAAGTTCCAAGAGGAACTTGACCAAGTCCAGAATTTAGCCCACCTATCATTCTCCCTCAACGTTCTAGACGTTCATTTCCCAAATACTATGAACCCTACTTTACCCCAAAATGTCCCAAAACAACCCAATCACCCCAAAGATCCCGCTCCACCAGCACCACGCAACACATGTCACTACAACACTCCACCTCCCCAAGATCAGACAAGAGACCACTTCCAGGCTTATGAAAACCCCATTTATGTGGAAACCGTAGCTCATTCCGCACCGCATACCTATGAGTCTGACGACCTCCCCAAGATTAGACGAGAGACCACTTCGAGGCTTATGACAACCCCATTTATGTGGAAATCGTAGCTCATTCCGCATCGCATACTTATGAGTCTGACGAGAAGGACAAGCTCATCAGGAATCTGGCCGAGGAACTCAAGAAATTGACCAACCGAGTTCAGGGCGTCGAAGGAGTTAAAGGGGTTGAGGGATTGAATTATGAGGACCTTTGCATACAGCCTGATGTTTCACTGCCCGATGGGTACAAACCTCCTAAGTTCGAGATGTTTGATGGTACTGGTGACCCAAGAATCCATCTGAGGACTTACTGCGACAAATTGGTCGGCGTGGGAAAATATGAAAGGATCCGCATGAAACTCTTCATGAGGAGTTTGAAAGGTGATGCACTATCCTGATGCATCAATCAGGATCCAAAGAAATGGATCAATTGGGTGAATATGGCTACGGACTTCATGGATAGATTCGGATTCAATACGGAGAATGCACCGGATGTGTTCTACATCCAAAACTTGAAGAAGAAACCAACTGAGACTTTTCGCGAGTATGCTACTCGTTGGAGGTCAGAGGCTGCTAAGGTCAGGCCAGCCTTGGAAGAAGAGCAAATGAAGAAATTCTTCGTGCGCGCTTAGGATCCTCAGTATTATGAGCGCGCTCAGGATCCTCAGTACATGTTGTAGTGACATGTGTTGCGTGGTGCTGGTGGAGCGGGATCTTTGGGGTGATTGGGTTATTTTTGGACATTTTGGGGTAAAGTGGGGTTTAGAGTATTTGGGAAATGAACGTCTGGAACGTTGAGGGAGAATGATAGGTGGGCCAAATTCTGGACTTGGTCAAGTTCCTCTTGGAACTTCAGCAGCTTCTTCTCTAGTGGAGACATACCCTCGTGCAGAACCTGAATACCCTGACCATCAGTGATCTCAACATGTTCATCCTTGTTGTCTTTTCTAGTACCGCTTGCATCTGCCATCTTAGTTTTACCCTTGCTTTTCCCTTTGGGAGGACTGGGAGGAGGAGTAGGAGGAGGGCCCTTTGATCTGGTGCAATAAGTTGTTGATGACAGAGTGTACGAACTAACCTTTGGGGAAGGGGAATAACAAACAAAAAGTCAGTGAACTTAGTGAAGATATAAAGAATATTGCGGTAATTTAAACACGTAATGGGAAAATGTAAAACGCATCCTAAGTTGGGGAACCTCTTTATGACCGAGATAGGCTTAGCGACAAGTTCATTTGGAGAACTTAAATACTAAATACCTCATTTTATTTATGATAAAATAGACAAATCTAACTTGACTCTAAAAATACGAAAAATGCAAAATGTCATTAATGGCCAATGGCCTTGTTACATCAAAAGCAAAGTAAAGACAAATCCTATCTATTTGGTCTCAGAAGGACCTTTCCCAGACTTTGCACCTCTCCTTTCTTTGATCAACATTCCCATCTCGTGGAGTCCCAGCAGCAAGTAGGTCTTGGCTAGAATTCCTACTTCAGTTTCCTCGGTCTTTTGACAAGTCTCGATCCTCCTAAGAAACTTTTCCTCCAAGTCAACTATGCTTCGTTCCAAGTGTGCTAGCCTCTGGGTGGAAGTGATGGACATGTCCTTCCATTCCTCGATCAGCTTTTTGTTGGCTATGTGGATTTTGTGATGATCTTCTTCACAATCACGGAGCCTTTTGCACAGCTGGTTGAACCTAGTTGTTGCCTCGGCTTTTTCGTCTATGACCTTATGTCCTTGAGCGAAACTTGGCTCAATACTTCCTCCCCAGTTATCTTCCAACCATCCTAGATAGCAAGGAGAGCAACCAGCGTGATACCTGTCAGGCTCGATAGTATCCTTCTCCAACCGGATCCTGCAGTGCCATAATTGTTGAGCTTGACATTTGTGAGGGCTATCGTCATCTTAGAAGTCCGCCCTAAGATGACTCATTTTCTCGACCCTTGGAATGACTTGTTTCCTCCCTGCCTGCCTCATGACGTGAATCGGGACGTAAGGGTATGTCCCTCTAAGACCAATCAATATCAGGAACAGGGTGTTTCTAGTCCGAATGATGAATTCGTCGGTCGGGAAACACTCAAACATCCATTAGATTTGATCCTCGGTCAGATCTCCCAATAACTAAACCCATCCCTTGGCATTTTATGGCTATGCAAACATGTCGGGGATGTAGTTCATATGCTTTGGGTGATGGAAAGCAATATGATCATCCCAAATTCTCCTATGTATGTCTTGACGGTAGTCACCCCTTTGCAAATGCTCGGTGAGCCAAAGCTGAAGTAGCAGGTTGCAACCCTCAAAATGTTTCGCTCTTCGTTGACAGTTCTCCAAAGCTCGGTATATGTCAGCAACAATCATGGGTACAATGCTGAAATCTTGTCCGTCGATCCCTTCCATCAGAGTCTTGGTAACCATAGCCAATCTGGTGTGGATTCTCCCCTTCTTTGTCGGGAAGACCATCAATCCCAAAAAATAAAATATGAAGACGAATACATGGCGGTGAATGTGTCCTAGAGAGGTGAGGGTGAACTCTTCCTGATATGTGCAGTAAGACTGACTACGGCCATACCTCTCGTACAAATAGTAAAAAGGGATGTACGAGTCTTCCAAGCAGACTAAATCCGGATTCTTCTTGAGTCCCATCATTTTGAAAAAACCCCGGCCTGTTCGGTTTTTAGGCTTCAATAACCCTTGAGACTCCTAAGGCAAACCAGCTAAACCCCTATCTCCTCCAGCAGTGGTGTCATCTCATTGTTCCCAAATCGAAAAACCGATCGATCACAATCCCAGAATAAGGTGGCAGACTCTATCATCATGTTATTAGGCTGAATGTCCAAAAGAGAGGGCAAGTTGCCCAAGTGTTTTCTCACTGTTGTTTTGTCGCTTGAATGCAAGTCTTCCCACCAATTCAGAAGTTTTGGGTGGATGTTGGTGACCATGCCGAATCTGGGGACCTCGTGCCTCATCTCTGCAAAATAAATAGGTTAGGCCCTTACCCCCACCGGACTCGACTATTTAATATCAACAATTAGCAATGAGCATTTAACTTCTCCAAATAAATGCACAGAACGTGAAGGCGTCTTTTTGGGTTCCATGGAAACCCAATGGACTTTTGACAAGGCTATCTTAAAAGCTATTGTGCGGACAACATGTTAGCCTGGCTAGGTTTGACCATGATTCATGCAACATACAATAGAGTAAGGTTTCTATTGGGGTTTTAGACTGGTACCCTTGAGCGGACAACTCAAGGGGGAAGGCACGGAATTGTCGACTGCACCGTTGATCGACTAGTTTTAGCGCAAATACGCATTTCCGAATTTAGGGGTAGTAATATTGGAATAGCTCAACCACTCATTATAAGCGTTGCTATAGGATTTGTTTGGCACGAGTGGAATATGAATGCGGAGCATGATATGTAGTAATAAGCATTAACACAGATAAGCATGTATTTTCACGTTGAGGAAAACAGTAAAGAAAGGAAATACAACAGTTATAATGGAAATCGGTTACAAAGAAAACATAAAGATATGTCAGTTACGTTCAGGTGAAATAAATACCTGTAAAACTAAACAATGAACGACATATAACGGGGAATAGGAAAAGGCATAAGCATTTAAATGCAAATTAAAGGTCCACATTTACAAAGCAAATTGTAATGGTATAAGGCTAGGGAACATCCCCAGCAGAGTCGCCATGTTGTCGTGCCCCTTTTTCTATCGCACGGGTTAGGTACGGAGACATCGGGTTGATGACATTCTGGACAACTCCTTAAAGGAAGAGGTTTAAGGAAGAGTCGCCACCTAACTATTTTTATGGTGCGTTAGGGCACCTAGAGTTGATAACTCATGAACTAGTTCGTGTTACCAGAGATTGGGTAAGGGCTTGAAATTATCCCAAGGGGAAGGTATTAGGAACCCCTCAAGATCCACAATTGTGGGTCCCAGCCAATAAGTTTTGTGAATTTGGACGGTGAGTAAGTAACAAATAAGGTTCACATAAGAGGGGATTTAAAACAAGTATGAAAATCTTTAAAGGTTTTAGAATAACATAAACATTTGAAAAGAATTGTCCTAGGATTAAAGTAATACGGATCACTTCAATGCAATACCCAGTATGTCATACCTCGAAGAGGCGACTACACGTGGTATTAGCACACCGGTCATTATATCTGTATTCTACCCTTCCCATCCCGTAAAGTTTGTTTAAAGCGCGTGTGTTGGTCACGAATGCTTATTGCGTGCTATTACTCGTCCCATCCTATAAGTCCCGGAGGGTGTTTAGGACTACTAATCCTACAAGGCAGGAACTAGGCAGAACCCTTAGGTTTAAAGCATAAAATACTAGACGACAAATAAAACAAGTAGGACAACACATATAAGGGAACATATAAAGACAAGTAAAGGCTCATAGACCCTCCACAAGTAAACATTTAAGTGGCACGTCTTAAACACAATTAAGGACTCAAAGTTAAAACAGGAGTTTGAGGTGGAGAACAGTGGGTTTCAACAGTTTGATTTTTTCTTTTTGGAAAACTCGATAATAAACAAGAAGTTCAGTTAAAAATAGAGCAGTTTAGAGAAGAGTGATTGATTAAAAATCCAGTAGTCTAAGGACAGTATCAAGAGTTGAAAAGTGTGCGACATTTTAGAAACTTTCAATAAAAGAGATGAATAGCTTTAGAGAATCAGTAATCAGAAGCAAAGCAAGATTTTAAATAAACAGAGTACTTTGAAGATGCGTGACTTACTTTAAAACCCAATAATTCAAAATAGAACAAGAACCAAGAGCTTAAAGGAGTTTTAGTAAAAAGACGAGTGAATGCACAATTTCAAAAATCAGTAATTAGGAACTGAGCAGGAGTTTTTAGAAAGAAATGGAATGAACTTCAGAAAACAAGAGTGAAAGCAGCAAGGTTTTAAGGATTTCAAAAGAGACTAATTAGCCTTAAGACCAGCCAAGTGCTAAACGACTTATTTTGGGTTTAGTGCGTATTAGGCCTAAGGTTTGCCTAGGTGTCGTATACATTTCCTACTTTAGAAGGTGAACATGCATAGTTAACTCTGATTTTAAGGGATATACGTTAGCTAAATGTTGCAGGTAGTTTAACCATATTTTCATTAAATTAAGCATGCTAATTAGGCATTTTTACGATTGCAACTCAGAGAAATATAAGACCTTAAACAACAGGATGTCTAATGCACATAGAGATTCCTAAAACATGGTTTCTAGGATGAAAATGCAGCAATAACCTTGTGACAGTTATTTTGCTTGTTATTAACTGATCAGAATTAGGAGATAAGTGTGATAACATGCTGAAAGTGAAGGACCTAAAACATGATTCCTAATATATGAAGTGCATGTCCTAGGCATGATACTATTGCGCACATAGAAAATAAAGCCTAAGTCATGATTTCTACCCATACTACACTAAACATGCATAATTCCCTCCCATATTCACTATCCAACCCCAGTAGTTCATTTACAAATTATTACAGGCCATAGCAAATGAATTACAATAATTGCAAAGAGAAAAATAAGAAGTTATTCTATAGAGAGCCTTCAAACAGGCCCGACCTTCCAGCCTCACCCCTTTTGAGCCTCACAGCCTGGGTGCGGCAAAGCTCCCAAAGGTCCTTGTAAGGGCCCTGGCCAATACCATCACCCAGCAATTACCAACGATGAGATAGGTGCAGTGTAGAATTACCTGCCTCAGTGTGTCAAAGTTCAGAGGGAACTCAAGGTCCCTAAGAAATGATCACACTGAGGGGGGTGGATCCTAGAGGTCTAAGAGTAGTGTGAAGTGCTTCATATCTTAAAAGAGTTGAGTTTGAAAGGAAATTTTGAAATCACATAGTTTCAGAGGATAACATAAGATCTTATATGAAAACCAGTTTTGAAAAGAAGCAGCAGCAGATGGTCATAACTCAGCAGAGTTCCAGAAAACAATCACAACAGGGGACAAGGGGTTGGGGGCAAGTAGTGGTAGCAGTAATTCTGCACATAATTAGTCCTTAGAACAAAGTTACAGATTCATCACATATTATAGGTAGGGATACAAGTCTGGGAATACCCAAGCATTAGAAGTCAGACGATTGCTAAGAAAATAACATCAAAGGATGCTGGATATGCAAAGAGAAGAGAGTAACCACATAGTGAAGAGTTACATAGGACATAATGAACCACAGAGAACAGAACAGGAGTCATGCTAAGCTAGAAGAAGAAGAGAGATCATAGAAAAGGAGTAGACATGCTAGTTACATGGTCAGCAATAGAACCACAAGTAAAAGCATAAAAGAAACAATAAGAACCTCAACCAAAAGTGAAACATATTGTTTAGGATGCCGTAATCTTAAACTAGAACATACCAGTGATGAGAGAAAAGAGCAAGCAGAAGAGAGCAAGGTGATAGCACAATATTAGCCTTGGCTTAACAGCCGAATAATAATGAGCAGGAGTAAAAAGCAGCAAACAGAAACAAGAGAACAAGAGAAAGAACACAAGAGAGAGTAGTATAGAGAGAGTTTAGATTGATGTTCGACTGATGTTTGTTCAATGAAGGAGAAAGAGTACTTATAGTTGAAAATAGGTGATCACATAAGGTAAGAATCACAAATAAGAGAAGGCAGAATCAATCAGTGAGAAAGAATACACGATTCCCTTGAATCGTGGGATTCAAAACTCTAAAAATGGTAAAGAGCACATAGCATATAAGGTAAATAGAAGGCTGTACCAAATTAAATAAGGAAAGGACCAGAGTAGCATGGTAATTAAGGAACTCCTATCAATCAGTAGGCCATTAAGACAAGTAATCCCTTAAGTTAAGGGATTCAAATTCAAACGGAAAAACCAGTGACATATAAGGTAATTACAATCATTAATGAAGGAATCAGAGTTCACTAAGTATAGGGTAGTCAATTAAGGCTAGGTTCAAAATATTCTAACTAAGGAAATAGCCAGTAAGAATAAATCATCACAGACGAATCAATCAATTCGAATAAAAGCTTAGGGTTTTTTTTTTTAAAATCTGTCAATCAACCCCCCTAAGTATTGAATCCAGGGTCGATTACATAAGAGCCACAATCACATAAATAGACAGGAATGTTCTGGCATAGTAAACAAGCAGACTGAACAAACGCTAGAAAAGATGCAAGTCTGAACAAACTAGGTAGTCACAAGCATAACCTAGGCTAAGAAACTCAGTAGAACATATTCAAGGTAAGGTAATCATAGAGATTTAGGCAAAGAGAGACGAACAGTCATGCTAGTACAGAACCATACATAGAAGTTTAGGGTTTTTAACACAAACGAGATAAAAGATAGTAGAAGCCATAGAATCAGTCACAATATGCAAAGAATCGACTCAATACACAAAGAAAAGCTCGGCTTTAAACAAGCCTACAAGATTCTGAGAAACCCTAATTTTAAAAGGGAAGTAAAACGTTTAAAAGCTGTTGAATCTCAAAGATTCAGTTGATAATAAAGTAGAACATAAAGAAATAGGTAGGAATCGTTAAGAAAACACGAGATTTAAGAGGTTTTAGGCAAAAATTAGGGTTTCAAGAGAACCCGGAGAAAATCAGAGAACCTGCTGTAGAACTTAGAGATGGTGGTGGCTATGACACCATTGCATCGAACCTCGCCGAAGATAGGCCGAAAACAACCCAGGCAGGAACTTCCATGGCCTTCTGGCATGGTTAAAGTCTTTAAAGGTCCTCAGAGATGAAGAGAGTCGGTGAGACGGTGCGTCATGGTGGTTGATGATCGAAAGGGGAAAGGCTGGAGGTGGCCGGAGAGGCGGTGGAAGCCATCGGAGAAGATGAAGAGCCCAAAAGTCTCTAGAGAGACGAGGGAGCAGAAGAGACGAGAAGAAAGAGAGTGTAGTCTTGGAAAATGGGAGACGGGGGGGGGGGGGGGGTTTAATTATGGTAGGTGTATTCTGGACCGTTGATAAAAAATAATCAACGGCCAGGATTGGCTGATGAGTTGGGTCGGGCAGGTAAAGGTTTGGGCCTGGATAGTGGGTTGGTGCAATTGGGCTGGGATATGGGTTTAGTTTTAGGCTAAGTTTTAAATAAAAGTGGCTAAATGTTAAATACCCAATAAAATAGGATGATTAATTAATTAAAAAATAATTAATAATTGTATAAAAAATGAAATTAAGTTCAAATAAATCTAATTACAATAATTAGACAATATTAAAAATGTAAGAAACATAAAATTCGAATTTTAAAGGTATAAAAAGTCTAATTAGGCAATAATTGCAAAATAATTGTAATTGCAATTAAATAAGACTCAATTAGCCAATTTATAAAATAATTGAATTTTAACAAATAAAAAGTGATTATAAATGACATACTGAATTGGAAAATATTTTGAGATTATTTAGAGAAGAATTTATGAATTATTTAGATACAAAATATTAAATAAATAGGGAAATGATTCAGATAAAAATATGGAAAAATTAGGAAAAAT
Organism: Nicotiana undulata; assembly: GCA_005239495.1. Lineage (NCBI taxonomy): Eukaryota > Viridiplantae > Streptophyta > Magnoliopsida > Solanales > Solanaceae > Nicotiana > Nicotiana undulata. The sequence goes on from ML254932.1 coordinate 88,040, forward strand.
ATTCATTATTGCAAAGAGTGATTTTGAAAGATTATATACAGGTTTGAAAATATTTTGAGGAAAAATTGGGTATCAACAACGATGTGACAGACGATGCCTTGACATTGCGGGTATTCAAGTACTCATCAGCTGGATAGGCGAGAAAATGGATTCAAAATCTACCTCCTCATTCTATACACTCTTGGCCTGAACTCGTCCATGAATTCATAACCAAATGGTTTCCACAGAGCAAGAAATTAGACCTTAGAGATAAAATCTTCTTCTTCAAACAACCACCAGGAGAACACTTACATGAAGTGTGAGACTGTTTCAAGTTATACTTAGTGAGGTCACCGAACCATGGTTTTCCGGATACAATTTTGTTGGAGAAACTTTACATGGGTTTGGATCCAATGAACCAATCCATAGCTAAAAATACAGCAGATGGATCTTTCATGGACAAAACATTCCCCAGGATTACACAAATTCTAGACAAAATGGCCGAGCACAACAAAGCTTGGCACTCTAAAGATACCACTGGTGGAATTGCATACGGTACTCCCTCTCTAACCAACATGATCAAAGACAACAAAGAGAGAGACCAATTGATTGTTGGGCTTGCCAAAAACATTAATGTGCTAAAAAAGATGTTCACAGAAAGTCAGACAAAGAAGGTAAATGTTGTGGAAGACATGCAACCCATGGTGAATCAAGAGTTCGAGGAAGCAAACTATGACCATAATTCTCAAGGTGTTTATCGCCAAAAAATTAATAGAGGACAAACCCGCAAGGGAAAGGCCATCAAAATTGGAGCAATGATCAAGGTGGGTCAAGTCAAGGCACTTGGAGCAACAACAACAACAACTATGCCAACCGGAGTTCAAACTCCTATGTTCCACCAAAGGGGAAATATTCTATCTCCTCGCATTATAATAAGGGTTCCTAGAGTGAATCTAAGTTGGAGAGCATGCTTGAAAAGATCTTGCAAAATCAAGAAAGAGGTGACACTACAATGAAAAACATGGTCGAACTTGTGGGGTTAGACACTGCTTCTATCCAAAACCTTGAAATGCAAATGTGAGATTTGTCAAGAGAACAAAATACAAAGCTAAAAATTACACTCCCAAGTGACAGAATTGCCAACCCTAAAAGTAATGGGAGTGTTCCAACTTCTCATTGCATGGCTATCACCACGCGAAGCGGGAAGGTACTTCAAGGAGAAAATGAACAAGTGGTTTAAGTTGATGACCTTGAGCAAGAGGTTGAGGCACGAGTTGAAGTGCCGATTGTTGTTGAAGTTGAAAAGTTCCCCCAAGAGGTGAAAGTCCAAAAAGCATGCCATGATTAGGTAAAGGAAAAGGTGAAAGAGGCCCCAAAAGCTCTAGCACCAAATTCCTCGACCTACCCCTATATTTCCTCAAAGGCTTGTTAGAAGGGTGGATGATAGAAAGTTCGAGAAGTTTTATGACATTCTGAAGCAATTGTCGGTGAAAATTCCATTCTTAGAAGCATTCCAAGAGATGCCGGGATTTGCTAAATACTTAAAGGACTTGATAACTAAGAAAAGCTCCACCAAAAATGAAGTGGTGTGTGCGTGACTCACCGAGTTAGTTCTATTATTGCAACAACAACCGTGGAGAAGAAAGAAGACCCGGGAGCATTCACCATCCCATATACTATTGGCTTGCGAGATTTTGCAAGGGCGCATTGTGATAATGGGGCTAGAATTAACTTGATGCCTCTTGCTATTTACAAGCAAGCGGGGTTAGGCATGCCAAGACCTATAAGCATGATATTTCTAATGGTCGATACCCGTGGGAATTGTTGATGATGTCCTAGTGAAAGTGGGAAAGATCCTCCTCCCGGTCGAATTTGTGATCCTTGATTGTGCCATTGACAAAGAAATTCCTATCATATTTTGGAGGTCGTTCCTTGCTACTGGAAGAGCACTGATGGATTCAGAATGAAATGAAATCAAGTTCTGAGTTAATGATGAAGAAGTCACCTGTCAAGTAAGTAAGGGTATGAAGTTTCCACATGCATGCGAAGGATTCTGAGTCATTGATGTTGTTGATGAGGTGGAGAATTCAAGTCAGATGAAGATGGAAAAAGAATGCCTAGGTGAGGCCTTGGTGGCAATATTGGTAAATTTTGATGGTGAAGACATGGAGGGGTACGTGGAAGGTATGAATGCATTAGAAGGACGTGGGTCCTACACTTATGAACCGAAAAAGCTCTCTCTATACTTAGAGAATAGAGCAACTCCCCCCGCAAAGCCTTCAATCACTGAGCCTCCACAACTTGAACTCAAGACACTTCCACCACATTTGAGGTATAAATTTCTTGGCTCCAATGATACTATACCTGTAATCATTTCTTCTTTGTTTAATGATGTGCAGGTAGGTCACTTATTGAATGTCCTGAGAGAACACCGGCAAGCCATTGGGTGGACAATAGCGGACATGCGAGGAATTCCCACCGAAATTTGTGAGCACAAAATCCAGTTGGAGCAAGGAATCAAGCTAGTGTTGAACACCAAAGGATATTGAACCCATCTATGCAAGAGGTGGTAAATAAGGAGATTATCAAGTGGTTGGATGTCGGGGTAGTCTACCCCATCACAGATAGTTCTTGGGTGAGCCCGGTGCAATGTGTGCCGAAGAAGGGTGGCATGACTGTGATCCACAATGAGAAGAATGAGCTCATCCCAACAATGACTGTAACCGGATGGAGAGTGTGTATGGACTACCAGAAGCTTAACAATGCCACCTGCAGAGACCATTTCCCTATGCCTTTTATTGATCAAATGCTTGATCGGCTAGCGAGAAGGTCATTTTATTGCTTCCTGGATGGATATTTTGGCTACAACCAAATCAACTTTGCATTGGAAGATCAAGAGAAAACAACTTTCACATGCCCATATGAGAGTGTTTCTTTTAGCCGGATTCCATTTGGGCTTTGCAATGCTCCAGCTACGTTCCAACGATGTATGATGTCTATTTTCTCGGACATGGTGGATGATTTCTTAGAAGTGTTTATGGATGACTTCTTGGTAGTGGGTGAATCCTTTGAACATTGTGTTGACAACCTTAGAAAAGTTCTCAAAAGGTGTGAGGAGACAAACCTTGTGCTAAACTGGGAGAGGTGACATTTCATGGTAATGAGGGCATTGTCTTGGGCCATAAAATTTCTAAACGTGGCGTAGAGGTTGACTGAGCCAAGATTGAAATTATTTCCAATCTTCCTCCCCCAGCTTAAGTGAAAAGTGTGTGAAGTTTTTTGGTGCACGCTAGCTTCTATAGGAGTTTTATCAAGGACTTCTCTAAAATTGAAAATCCCATGTGCAAGCTCCTTGAAAAAGATGCCAAGTTTTTATTTGATGAGAAGTGTCTCAAGGCATTTGAGGAATTGAAAGAGAAGCTCACTACGACACCTATTATTGCCACACCGGATTGGTCCCTTCCATTTGAACTCATGTGTGACACCAGTGGTGTAGCTAATGGGGTGGTGCTTGGTCAAAGGCATTAAAAAGTCCTTCATCCTATCTACTACACAAGCAAGACACTCAATTGTGCTAAAATGCATTATACTATCATTGAGCAAGAACTTCTTGCCATTGTCTATGCCTTTGAGAAATTTCGAACCTATTTGTTGGGATCCAAGGTGATAGTCTACACTGATCATGCTGCTCTTCGCTATCTCATGTCGAAGAAGGATGCCAATCCAAGATTGATCCGGTGGGTCCTTTTATTGCAAGAATTCGACTTTGAGGTCAAGGATCGAAAATGAACAAAAAATCAAGTTGCGGATCACCTGTCTAGGCTTGAAGAATAAGGAAGGCCAAAGGTGAACTTTGAAATCAATGATGCTTTTCCAGATGAGCACATATTGGCATTGTCTTACACATCCGCCCCTTGGTATGACAATATTTCTAACTACCTGGTTAGAGACCGTATTCCCGATGGATTGGAAACATATCAAAACAAAAAGTTCTTGCGGGAGTGTAGGCAATACTATTGGGAAGAGCCCTTCTTGTTTCGTATTTGCGCTGACAACTTCATTCGACGCTGTGTTCCGGAAGATGAGGTTATACCAATTCTCAATGCATGCCATGACTCACCTGTTGTGGGTCATCATGGAGGAAACCGGACGACGACAAAGGTGCTTGAATGTGGCTACTATTGGCCATCGATCTACCATGACACAAATCAAATTGTCAAAGCTTGTGATGAATGTCAAAGGCAAGGATCAATTTCTAAAAGGCATGAGATGCCTATGAATTTTGTAATGGAGGTTGAAATCTTCGATGTGTGAGGGATCGACTTCATGGGCCCTTTTGTGAATGCCTATGGCATGAAATATATCCTAGTGGCAGTGGACTATGTATCCAAGTGGGTCGAGGCAATCGCCTTGTCTAACAATGAGTCAAGGAGTGTGACCGCATTTTAAGGAAAAACATATTCATACGGTTTGGTACTCCCAGGGCCATCCTTAGCGATGGTGGATCTCATTTCTGCAACAAGGCATTCACCGGGTTACTCGAAAAGTATGGCGTCAAGCACAAGGTGGCCACACCTTATCATCCTCAGTCTAGTGGTCAAGTTGAAGTCTCCAACAGGGAGATTAAGAACATTCTAGCCAAAATTGTCAATGCAAACAGGACCGACTGGTCAAGAAAGCATGATGCGTTGTGGGCATATCACACAACATTGAAGACTCCTATTGGCACTTCACCGTACCGGTTAGTCTTTGGTAAGGCGTGTCATTTGCCCATGGAGATGGAACACAAAGCCATATGGGCTTTGAAAAAGTTTAACCTTGATTGGGCCGAGGCTGCTAATCTGAGAATGACACAACTCAACGAAATGGAATAATTATGTTTCCATGCCTATGAGAGTGCAGCCATGTATAAAGAAAGAATGAAGTTTGTTCATGACAAGAAGATCCTCAAGTGGGAGTTCAAATCTGGTGACTTGGTCTTGCTCTTCAACTCGAGACTCAAGTTATTTCCGGGCAAAGTCAAATCCAAATGGTCTAGCCCGTTCAAAGTTGTGAATTTGTCCCCTTTCAGAGCTATTGAATTAAAGTCGGAGGACGGACTTCAAACTTTCAAAGTCAATGGCCAGAGGGTTAAGCATTACCTGGGCACAACATGAGACAAACAATTGGTAGAGGAATTTTCTCTCAAGGATGGTCCATCCCCCACCAATGAGTAGGCCCAAAAGGCGCCAACTTCGTCGTGTCGCGACGTTAAATCAAGCGCTTCTTGGGAGGTAACCCATGTGTGGTAACACTCTTTTGTAGTTTCTTTTTATTTATTTATGTAGATTAGATTGAGCAAGTTGACGTGTGTGCTAGAGTGCAGGTAGTCCCAATTACCATGAAACAGGGTGCAACGACTAAGGAAAGTTAAAAAAGTGACTCAGGGGATTTTGCGGCAGCTATGCGGTCGCATAATGACTTTGCGAACCGCATAGTCATCGCAAACACGAATAGAAAATTGAGTAACTTTTGTCTGCAAAAATACGTTGAGGGTTCAAGTTATGCGGTCCGCATATCAACTATGCGACCGCATAGTGCATCGCATACTGGAGGTATGTGAACCAGCTCTAAAACCACCGCATAACACTTATGCGATCGCATAATGTGTTCTGAGGCCACTTGTCCATCGCAAAAAGCGCAGGTAAAAAGCTCCTAACCCTTCGCATACCGTCACTCTCACAAAATCAAAAACACAAAAAAAAACGAATGAAAATCCAAAAAGATTCTAATCTCATACAAGGCTCATACAACAAGGACTAAGAATTCATTGTGCTCGTAACTCAAATTCTCATCTCTGTCTTTGATTCAATATCTGGTATGTGCCTTCTCTTTCTCTTCCTCTATATTTTGTTTATTTCTCTTTCTTTCTTGAGGAATCATTGCTTAGTGACCATTTTTTTTTAAATCCTTAGTTCCCAAATGTTTGTGTAGGAGTCTGTGAGGTTGATTCGTGGGTTAATCGTGTATTGGGGTGTAGAATTTGTGAAGTGGTGGGCCTGCTCTCTGAGGAAGAGGATTTTTGCGGCCCGCATAAGTGGTTTGCGGTCCGCAAAGTCATCGCAAACTGAACCCTAAGTGGCTCTGTGAAATGAAGTTATGTGGTATCTTATGCAGTCGCAAACATGTTCTGTGGACCAGAAAGCTACCGCAAACACGAGCAGGTGAGTGGGTTCTTTGGGGACCATAATGCAGTCTGTTTGCGGTCCCAAAACCTGTTTTGCGATGGGTTTGCAGTCCGCATAGTTATTATGCGATCGCATAATTTGTTTTCTTCTGGGGGTGTGCAAACATGCGACGGGTTTGCGGCCCGCATAGTGGTTCTACGACCGCATAACCCATCGCATAACATGTTTGTTTTCTATCGAATGTTTTTTGTATGCTTTTTTTTGCTATGCCCACCACTCACACACTGTTTCATTGCAGAAATGGGACCAAGAAAGGCTATTGCAACACAATCCCCATCTGCTCGTAGATAGAAAAGAGCCACTTTGAGCCAACAAACACAACAGGCTAAACATCCATGACCGGAAACCACCCACACCACTGTTGAACACTCCTCCCAGCCTGACGAGGAGAGGACACAAATGGATATCTTGCTTTTAGTTGACCTACAGGCTGAGGCACGAAGGAAAAAGGGGGAGGATCTTAATCTCCGATTTGGAGTCACAGGCTCCATGAGTCTATACAAAGAAGGGCTCTCAAAGCGAAAGATCCTCGAGGAAAAGAAATTGAGTTTGAATGGGCTGAAGGAGAACAACCCTCTTATAATCGAGAATATCAAGCAGAGGAAATGGGAATTCTTCACCGAGGTCACTGATGAATACAATGAGACAATTGTGCGAGAATTCTATGCTTCGTATAGGGCATCGAGGAACACTTAGCAAAAGAGAAACATGGTCTTTGCAGAGTTTGTTCTTGTTCAACGTGTCCAAATGATATGTGATAAGGGCACCATCAATGACATGTATTTCGAGGATTGGAGTTCCGGCACAGCTGAATATGAGGCTAAAGCAGCTAACAAGAAAAATAAGCGTGCCTGGATTGCTTCTGTGATAGAAAAGGGGACACCCGCCTAGATTGACCCTAAGCATAAGATTTACAAGGAGGATCTCACGCGGGAGGGTCGCTATTGTCTTAGCTTTGTCACATCCCGTCTGATGCCGTCTAGGAATGAAACTGACATCAGCATTGAGAAGGCACTCCTCATTGCGTGCATCATGACAGGCATTAAGATCGATGTGGAAGAGATCATCTTCGGGGAACTGGGAGACAGAGCGAACAAGAAACACACATCACTTCCATTCCCTTGCTTGATCACAGCTCTCTGCAAGGCTGTGAATGTGCCTCATATGCCAAAGCATGACAAACCGGAGAAAGCTCTCAATGACATTGACATTATTCGCATCAGTGACGCAGTACCAAAGGAAACTACGACTCCAATAGAGACTCAAGTCCCTCCTCCAGTAGACTCAGCAGTCTCAGAGGAAGCACATGAGGAAGAAGAAGCAAATGTGTAGACATCAATTGCACATTCGCTAGAAGATACGGTCGCCAAGGCACTTCCATCAACCACTCAACCATCATCAGGGGAGGCGAGCACCTCCTAGGCCCCAGCTCCATCTTTAGGGCAGGTAAAGCTTCGTGCTCCATCCTCACAACAGCTAGAGCATCTTGCTCCAGCCGTGGAGGTCACCACTCAGTCTGATGTCCCACCAGCTACAACTTCAATACCAGCAGATGCCACACAGCTGCCCAGCATGCTTCAGACTTTCCTAACGCTTAGTGCGCCCTAGGGAGACCTTAAACTCTGACTCTGTTTTTAAATTTTTATGCATTGGGGACGATGCATGTTATTTAGTTGGGTGTGGGGTAGATATTTTTTGTAAATAGTTGTATAAAAAAAGTATGCATAACGCTTTTTAGACTAGTAGTTAGTAATGAACTCCCCTTGGTTTTTCTTCGCCAGGTTATTTTCTAATGGTGTAATAGTAGAAACATGGAAGTAGCATGTAACATTTTGACCTATTTGGTCTGATTGTATAATTTCAAGCATGTACGAAAAGTTTTGTGAATGAATTGTACCCTTCCTTCGTTGATATATTAAAAAAATATATGGTTAGTCATTTTTGTGAACTTCAGGCTCGCTCTTTGACTTTATGTTTACTCAGAATCTTACATATCATATGATGAAATCTTTGAGTTGCCTTGCGTTCACTTGAGGGCTAAAACTATGTTGAGTCAAAAAGTTCATGTGTCGTGAGTGAGTGAGGATTTGTGTAAATAATGTGCTTTCTTAACTTGTGATGTCTAGAACTTGCCCGGTTGGTTTCTTTGTGCAAATCTCTAGCTAATGATTGAATGTTGAGATGATCTTAGGTTATCTTTGTGACTACTAGCTAATTTTGATCGTAAATTGAACTTACTGGTACATAAATCACCCTAGTTACCCCTGTTAAGCCTTTAGCTTTTTCTTTGGTTACCACACTACAAACATTTATCCCATTTTGAAATAATCCCTTCTTTTGAACCTAACCCTCCTTGAACGCGTAAGAATGAGGGTAAAAGCCTATGTTTTTTGTGATGGTGTGTCACGACCCAAAATATATGGGTCGTGATGGAGACGGACACACTGTCAGGCAAGCCAACCCCTAAATTAGTTAAAATACCTTCCTGCTTAACGTTTTCGAAATCATGCCTTTTTATGCATTTCATAACCAAATAATTTAAAATTCCCGTAAATAACATATGGCAGGAAATCAACTTATTATAATAAAAGAAATACCAACACATCCCTAGAACCCGGTGACACAAGTACATGAGCAATTTTTAAGAATTTATACAATTATACAACTCTTGTCCGAGAAATAAATTGGACAAAGAAAACAGAGATAAAATGTAAATACATAGAAGGGAGACTCAGTCAGCTGCGGAACGCCTCCGGATTAATGCAACCCGAGTAAGTCGCCAAATCAATCACTGTACTATGTAGGTACCTGTGCAACAAAGTGCACAGAAAGTGTAGCATGGGTACATAAACATATATGTACCCAGTGAGTATCCCGTCTAATCTCGAAGAAGTAGTGACGAGAGGTTGACCCGACACTCACTAAGGTCCAACAATAGTAGTATGACAGCATATAATGAAAGAGGTAAGCATGTGAAGGCAGATAAGCAAAAATGTGAGTATAAGGCACTGAAATCCGACTAATTTCTGAGAAATAAGTAAATAACAATTTCCACCTCTTTTTCCTCAAATATCAAAGTAAATAACGGTTCCCACTTTCTTTTCCTCAAATAACTGAAATGTCAACATCTATGAATCGGTAACAAATAGTTATACGTACGTAGGAATAAGACAATCGGCCAGGGTCGTAAGGTAGTATATAAACACTGAATAGTCGTAAAGCTCCCCATGATCGCGAATCATACTTGCGACTCGTGTGCTGACTCGATTATACTGATTTAACATAAAGCTCCCCACGATTGTGAATCATACCCGCGACTCGTATGCTGACTCGATTATAAAGCTCCCCACGGTCGCGAATCATACCTGTGACTTGTGTGCTGACTCAATTACATACAATTACCATAAAGCTTCCCACGATCGTGAATCTTACATGCGACTCGTGTGCTGACTCAATTATATACAAATACCTTTCAATCCACTGTGGCGTACAACCCGATCCCATAGGAGTATCTTTAAATCCGCCGTGGCGTACGGCCCGATCCCATAAAATTATCTTTAAATCCGCCGTGGTGTACGGCCCGATCCCATAAGAGTAGGGAAAATCACACATCGCTCGCAGAAAGTAAATTGCGAAGCAGTCACATGCACACACTATATTCATGTCTTTTCATATTACTTTCCCGAAACAATTCCTTTCACTGTTACTTCCCGTAACCATTTCTTTCATATTATTTTCAGTAAAAACAATTCCTTTCTTATTATTTTTCCATTCTTTCATATTATGCTAAATTTCCATAAACTTCATAGAAATGAAATTACATATAACAAGGGTTCATAACATATAATTCATTACGAGTAGAAAACAGAGGATGATGTGGGGCCTAACTACTGGGACATAACAATCATAGCCGCTACGTACGGACTCTCGTCACTTTGTACGCACGTAGCCCCCACAAACAATTACACACAGTACATAGAACACTTATGGGGACAATTCCCTCTTACAAGGTTAGAAAGGAGACTCACCTCATATCGAATCTACCTCTCGGACCAAGAACGCGCCCGCAACTCCGAACTCTACACCCGAGGACTCGAAACTGAGTCGATTCTCTTGACAATCCCTTTAATACATATCTTTGTTAAGAACCCGTAGCACTCGATCGAAGTAGGAAAAAATCCTTATGATATTATTGAGAAAGATTGCACTGTACTCCCTTATAACTGCAAAATTTACGTTGCAAACAATTCTTATTTGATTTCTTTTGGTTGCAAGAATTCATGTCTTTGTTGAAACCTTGAAGAATGGCTAACGTTCTGTAGTGCTTATTCTTGGCTATTGTTTATAATTGTAAGAATGACATATGTTCAGATTGTAGGAATGGCTACTTTAGAGAACTAATTTCCCAAATTCAGGTTCTCCATTGCAATATTGTGTGCACTTGAGAAGAGGTCAACAGTTTGAGAATCAGCAATCTTACTCCTTATTGATTCTAAATTAAATACATAAAGTAACCCAAGTCTCTTATTTTGTAGTGAGAAAATTGACAAAAGTGGAATGACTAGTCTTAGTAATACAAGAAAAGAGTTAATAACGAATTGTCACTTTCTAAACTTGAAAAAAACGTTCGGAGATCTTATTCAACTAGCCTAAGCATATCTTTAGGAACTTTAAAGAATAATTCAATCCGATGAGATTTGATCTTTTGACTTTCTATTTTCTCTAAAGAGGTTTCGAACAGGTGTAGCTTGATAAAAATTTTGGGTTTAAAAATAATTTTGCTAGCTAAATATGAAAGTTAGAGTCTCAAAGTTTTCAATGAACATGCCACCTATTCTAACAACTACATGAGTCAGAATGTAGGAATTTGGGGGTTTCCACGTTGAACTTCTATATAAATATATATTAATTAATTATTTAATCTCCTATTAAAATCAATAATTACTCAATTATTCACATAATTAAGATTTATCTCATCTTACTTTAAAATACTACTCATTTTATAACATACTTTATACCCCTTACTATCGTGGCCAAAATGCCAACCTTAAGGAACCAAGTGTTCCTATAGCACTCTAAATACTTCCAAAACCCGAACCACCCATCTCCGCAAGTCATAAACCACAAAAAGCCGCTATGGGAAGTCTCATTTAGAGAAATGGAATCCGATAACGCAAAACGACAAGTCGGGTCGTTACACTCTCCCCCACTTAAACATATGTTCGTCCTCGAACGTGCCAAGAACTGCTTTTGAGTTATTTGGAATCACTGCTTCACACCTCGTGCACCTGCCCGTGCGGCCACAACCCCGTTGAACGCATAAGCTTGATAAAATCTGAAGATATCCTCCTTTATCCATGCAGCAAGTTCCGAACTCAGTTCCAACACCGGAAATTCTCTGCCAGACCTATTTTTTAATATATGAACAACGTACAACCACTACACGAGGCACCAGAACACAACTGCGTACCTTTGCTGGATTAGCACCATACCCCGCATAATCCATCATCTAACCACAATGACGCTTCCTGAACCTTAATAGCCAAAATTCTACGAATCTAATGCTCTCAATACACTTTATAAGATATACACATACATCTTGCTATAATGCTGACGATACCATCCCAATAGAGAGGATGTGTATAAATTCTAACCAATTACAGAGTTAACCAAACATTGAATCCTTCCTCTTGACTAAGCCACCATCTCACTACAAACCAATAAGGGTAATTGTCCTTTAATGCATTCACTTAATAATATCGCGTTGATACCTCATGCAATAACCTCGTCTCACCCAATATGAATTGTTCAGACCACAAATCACCCCAGACATGACCAACCGTCACACACGATACCACAATGCGCCAATAGGCCACAACTCGAACATGATACATAAATAATTAACTCAGGAAGGGACTACTCAAATCACGCAACTAATATGAACTTTCCTCAGAATACAGGAACTATAACATAAGAGAAATAAATATAGGGAACCGTACACATTGTTGCGGCGTGCAACCCAATCCAAATAACATGCCAATACGCATACAATACGCAACCCCATGAGAACACAATCTTACAACTCAACCGCAGATGGTGGAACTCCCCCACTTAGCCCGAAGCTACTTCTTGCACCATTCTAGACATTGTTGAGATCCTTTCTCCTCTGTTAACAAAATCTTGCTCATCCAATCTGTCAAATTCTTCTAAATTCTCCTGCTAGAATCCCATTAATACTCAAATTCTCTAGCATCCCATTAATACTCAAATTCTCTAGCATCCTTCACATATTCGGCCTCCTACCGGATGGCCACTAGAATCCCTTGAGAAACTTTGCCAATCACACAATCGGTAACCTACTCATAGGGGATAACCCACCTGTGGAATTCACCAACTGACACTTTCCAACAATGTTGCGGCGCACACCGTCTGCAACATCAATACTTCACCCTAAGCTTGTTCTCATTCACCAACTTTACCCGTCCGTTCGCTTCTCATGGACACCTACTAAATGCGNCCAACAATGTTGCGGCGCACACCGTCTGCAACATCAATACTTCACCCTAAGCTTGTTCTCATTCACCAACTTTACCCGTCCGTTCGCTTCTCATGGACACATACTAAATGCGGTACAACATCTTCAAATTCACCTCCATATAGCATCCTTCCTCGTCCCTAACAACTTTTCCCTATTGCATCCAACCTTCCGCCGATAACCAACAGTTCATATTAAGCTCGAGGACCTAATCCCTGTCCACTAAAATTCTCAAACCACTCTAACTCCTCTTCAAGGTAGGCAGTCGTCTTACCACTGAACTCATAGGCTACACTGCCACTCTCCCCTTTAGTTAAACTCATTCCTTTAAGCAACTACCCGACTTCCGTCTCTGACGCCTGGCATCTAGAGATTTAGCCGCCATCTGACACTTCTCATATGTCTTGTCTCCTTTCATCGCATGATTCTCAATTGCGGCCTCAATTCAATATCATTCTCTGTGGCTCTTGAACCAGCAGATCACCACGACTTCAAACTCCCCGAAGATCGTCTTTCTCGAGCTACCTTTATTAGAAGTAACTATTCAATTCTGAACCACTACACACCAAGATCTCTGGAAACCGCTTTTTCAACACTCTAACCCAATGCAACCAAAGAGCTATAACACCGGCGAACTTAACGCATGTTATTCGATCAAACAACGATACCACAACACAGGTGAATACTCCACCTTGCTCGTTAACACCAAGTCTTACTGACTTACCAACCTGAACCAGATCGTTCATAGTCCAAATGCCTTTCCTCTGCCGGAACTCAAATACTAAAATCTCGAAACCGACTCTGAGAAGACCTCCCTTCGAGTTCATCACCCCGACATATGGGCAAGCATTTTACCATCATAAAAACGTCGTGCGATAACCGACCGTAAGCATCTTAACATCATGAGCTTAGTCTCAAGGCTCCCAGACACACAGCTACTGAGCTGGAATAACATAATATCCTTTTGCAGGGCGATAGCAACAACACAATCAACTATGTACGAAAACATTACGCATCATATCTGTAGCACCATTACAACTCCTCAAATACCCGATTCATAACAAGCGCTTCGCGACGCGTAAGATTAAGTAGGAAGAACATAGGCATAAGCCTTAAGGGAACCAAATCGCACGATGAGGAATCAAGAAGGGAAGTACTCCTAACAGCCCTATAGCCTCTCGATGATAAGTACAGACGTCTCCGTACCGATCCGCAAGACTCTACTAGACTCGCTCAAGACTCGTGAAACCTAGGGGAACCTAGAGCTCTAATACCACGTTGTCACGACCCAAAATCTATGGGTCGTGATGGCGCCGGACACACTGTCAGGCAAGCCAACCCCTAAATTAGTTAAAATACCTTCCTGCTTAACGTTTTCGAAATCATGCCTTTTTCTGCATTTCATAACCAAATAATTTAAAATTCCAGTAAATTACATATGGCAGGAAATCAACTTAACATAATAAAAGAAATACCAACACATCCCCAGAACCCGGTGAAACAAGTACATGAGCAATTTTTAAGAACTTATACAATTATACAACTCTTGTCCGAGAAATAAATTGGACAAAGAAAACAGAGATAAAATGTCAATACATAGAAGGGAGACTCTGTCAGCTGCGGAACGCCTCCGGATGAATGTAACCAGAGTAAGTCTCCAAATCAATCACTGTACTATGTAGGTACATGTGCAACAAAGTGCACAGAAAGTGTAGCATGGGTACATAAACATATATGTACCCAGTGAGTATCCCGTCTAATCTCCAAGAAGTAGTGACGAGAGATTGACCCGACACTCACTAAGGTCCAACAATAGTAGTATGAAAGCATATAATGAAAGCGGTAAGCATGTGAAGGCAGATAAGCAACAATGTGAGTATAAGGCACTGAAATCCGAGTAATTTCTGAGCAATAAGTAAATAACAATTTCCACCCTCTTTTTCCTCAAATATCAAAGTAAATAACGGTTCCCACTTTCTTTTCCTCAAATAACTGACAAGTCAACATCTATGAATCAGTAACAAATAGTTATACGTATGTAGGAATAAGACAACCGGCCGGGGTCGTAAGGTAGAATATAAACACTGAATAGTCGTAAAGCTCCCCACGGTCGCGAATCATACGTGCGACTCGTGTGCTGACTCGATTATACTGATTTAACATAAAGCTCTCGATTATAAAGTTCCCCACGGTCGTGAATCATACCTGCGACTCGTGTGTTGACTCAATTATATATAATTACCATAAAGCTTCCCACGATCGAGAATCATACCTGTGACTCGTGTGCTGACTCAATTATATACAAATACCTTTCAATCCACCATGGCGTATGACTTGATCCCATAGGAGTATCTTTAAATCCGTCGTGGCGTGCGGTCCGATCCCATAAGAGTATCTTTAAATCCGTCGTGGCGTACGGCCCGATCCCATAAGAGTAGGGGAAATCATACATCGCTCGCGGAAAGTAAATTGTGAAGCAGTCACATGCACACACTATATTCATTTCATTTCATATTACTTTCCCGAAACAATTCCTTTCACTATTACTTCCCGTAACTATTCCTTTCATATTATTTTCAGTAAAAACAATTCCTTTCTTATTATTTTTCCATAAAACAATTCTTTCGTATTATGCTAAATTTCCATAAACTTCAGAGAAATGAAATTACATATAACAAGGGTTCATAACATATAATTTATTACGAGTAGAAAACAGAGCATGATGTGGGGCCTAACTACCCGGACATGACAATCATAGCCGCTACGTACGGACTCTCGTCACTTTGTACGCACGTAGCCCCCACAAACAATTACACACAGCACATAGAACACCTATGGGGACAATTCCCTCTTACAAGGTTAGAAAGGAGACTCACCTTGTGTCGAATCTGCCTCTCGGACCAAGAACGCGCCCGCAACTCCGAACTCTACACTCAAGGACTCGAAACTGAGTCGATTCTCTTGAAAATCCCTTTAATAAACATCTTTATGAAAAACACGTAACACTTTATCGAAGTAGGAAAAAATCCATATAATATTCTTGAGAAAGATTGCACTGTACTCCCTTATAACCACACAATTTACGTTGCAAACAATTCTCAATTGATTTCTTTTGGTTGCAAGAACTCACGTCTTTGTTGAAAACTTGAACAATGGCTAACGTTCTGTAGTGCTTATTCTTGGCTATTGTTTCTAATTGTAAGAATGACATATATTCAGATTGTAGGAATGGCTACTCCAGAGAACTAATTTCCCAAATTCAGGTTCTCCATTGCAATATTGTGTGCACTTGAGAAGAGGTCAACAGTTTGAGAATCAGCAATCTTACTCCTTATTGATTCTAAATTAAATACATAAAGTAACCCAAGTCTCTTATTTTGTAGTGAGAAAATTGACAAAAGTGGAATGACTAGTCTTAGTAGTACAAGAAAAGAGTTAATAACGAATTGTCACTTTCTAAACTTGAAAAAAACGTTCGGAGATCTTATTCAACTAGCCTAAGCATATCTTTAGGAACTTTAAAGAATAATTCAATCCGATGAGATTTGATCTTTTGCCTTTCTATTTTCTCTAAAGAGGTTTCGAACAGGTGTAGCTAGATAAAAATTTTGGGTTTAAAAATAATTTTGCTAGCTAAATATGAAAGTTAGAGTCTCAAAGTTTTCAATGAACATGCGGCCTATTCTAACAACTACATGAGTCAGAATGTAGGAATTTGGGGGTTGCCACGTTGAAGTTCTATATAAATATATATTAATTAATTAGTTAATCTCCCATTAAAATCAATAATTACTCAATTATTCACATAATTAATAATTATCTCATCTTACTTTAAAATACTACTCATTTTATAACATACTTTATACCCCTTACTATCGTGGCCAAAATGCCAACCTTAAGGAACCAAGTGTTCCTATAGCATTCTAAATACTTCCAAAACCTGAACCACCCGTCTCCGCAAGTCATAAATCACAAGAATCCACTATGGGAAGTATCATTTAGGGAAACGGGGTCCGTTAACGCAAAATGACCGATCGGGTCGTTACATGGTGCAAAGTGGAAATCGAAAAGGTTGGCAGTGTGTGTAACTCAAGAATGTTTCCTCAAAGTTGTATATATATAGAAAAAGTCATGCTCCGAAAAGAAATACTTTTATAAAATAAAAAAAATATAAAAGAAGAAAAGAAAAAGGGATTCTTGCAGAAATTGAAGAAACACTTTGAGGTTGTTCAATGTCGGTAACTCGAGATAAAGAAATGCTATGTAGTAAAGAAGAAATGTTTATATAGAGTTCAAGGAGGGTATAGCCTCTACATTCCCAGATATTCATCCAACATGTCCTGAAGCCTACATTACAAACTGTAAAAAGTCCTAGGTGATCTACAACCAATCGTTCCTGAGATAGCAACAAGTTAAAATAAGGGCAAGCCTATGGACTGATACTTGTGGCATGTATCTTTTGTTCCGAGTGAAAGAGTGTTTGATTGCATCCCCGGTAAATATGTGTGAGTTGGGGATTTTCTTTGTTGTGAGCGTGCATTAACTGCAAGGTTTAACATAAGTTAGGTTCTTGAACTAGAATGCAAGTGCACTTAACTGAGAGTAACATTTTGTCAGTTTGGTCTAGGCTCAAAGTTCACAAGTTGATTAGCTACTTTGTTAAAAGATAATGGTCTTCCAGGAAGGGTAAATAAATGAAGTTACGTGCTTGTAAACTGACTGTCAAAACCATCTACGGCCACTACTGTTTCATGACTTCAGTAAGAGTTTAGGATAGGATAATTTTTGTTCTAGTTACTTGAGGACAAGCAAGAGTTTAAGCTGGTGGTGTTGATGTGCCATAGAATTTTGGCACATTTAATACCAATTACTTAGATTTTTGCTCGTTTTTAATGCATTTGTTCGTTAATTCTTATAAAGTTTTGATGTTTCCCATTGCATGAGGCCTGAGGACCCAAAAATACGGAAACGAATTCAAAAGGCCTCAAAAGATCAGAAATGATACAATTATGCAGTCACATAAGTCATACGCGGACCGCATAACCATCGCAGATCGAAGTAGATGTTTTGGCAACTGAAGAGGTGAAAATGCTATCTGATATGCGATCGCATAACAAATATGCGGACCGCATAGTGATCGCATAACTTAGATCAAGGAAGCTGAGAGACAATTCTGCGAAGGAATATGCGATCGCATAATGGGTATGCAGACCGCATAACTGGATTGCGGCCAAGAACTGGATTCACATATTTGAGATTCTGTGATGATTCTGAAGATACGCGGACGCATACTTGATCTGCGACCAGTATACGGTCGCATAATTTCTCTGTAAGGACATTTTTGTATAATTTTGGCTTCAACTTTTAGCCCACTATAAATAGATTTATTAGGGTTTTGTGAGTCATCTTGTCTTAAAAAGAGATTACAATCCAGGGCATTGAATATTCATTCTTTTGGAAGCTTGAGAAGAAAGATTCTTGCACTTTGTAAGCATTATGACTTTGAATTTTGTTATCTTTTTGTATTTTAGTATGAGTGGCTAGTTTTAAATACTAAGGTTGTGGACCCTAAATGGATATAATTTTAATGTGTGTTTATCATTGAATATATATATAATTTGTTGGTTGATATTTATTCATTTCTCATTCTTCATTTATTTTTGGTGGTTGCAAACATTAACAAAATGTCATTTTACTCTTTATTTACTAGGAAAAGTGGGTTAGGGTGTGGTAGAAGTGAATATCAAAAACTCAAGGCGTTAAACCTTGTTTAATAGAATCGCTTAGGAATAAGTGGGTTTTATTTGACATAAATTGATTGTTCTTAATTGAAAATTTTTTATATTAGGAAAAATCATAAAGAGGAAGTACTACCAAACTATTGAAAAATATCGGGTAGTCATTTAGAAACCATTTGCATATCAAAGAACCTTCCATTAGAAATATATCATATTAACACTGATAGCATTAAATCTCATTTATGGGGACACAACCATGGTTTCGTTAATCAAATTAATTATAATCTTACAAAATTTTACTTGTTTTTATTTCACTCAATTACAACACTCTTTTTAGCTAATGGAATAGAATTACGATTTAAGTTAAGTTTCACACTATTTAAGTAATCTTTTCACACCTATTGCCTGTGGGATTCGACCCCAACCTAGTTGGATTATTATATTTGACATCGACCGCTTTACACTATTTATTAAAGTGTAATTTGAGCGTATTAGCTTTGTTAAGTCAATTTGCATCTTAATCTTAGCCACACATCCTCTGGTTTATTGAAAAGAAGCCAAGTCCAAGTGAAGAGCCTTTCCTATTGAAGATGGTAAGCCTGTCAAGAACTCCGTATAGCAGAAGTGCCAAGGTAATTCCGGAAGCACCACCCATGAAGGGACAAATTGTGAATCTGCATTGGGGTTGAAAGTGGGGGTCCATGCTTCCTGTTTCATCATTTGTCCATGTATGTACATGAAATGTCTAGTTCATACTATAACATAATCATACTCATTGTAAAAATCTATGTAAATTTTTTTGGCGTTGAAATACGCTATCTTGACCCCTCCCTTAAGCTTAGTTTGTGCCACAAAGCTTCTTCAAATCATCTCCATTCTTGGCATTGTGTTAGAAAATTTCCCAACCACTGTGAACCTATATCTGGCTGCTAGTTTAACCAGCTAATCATGTCTGTCGAAAATGATTATTGGATGGCCTTGCTTTGTGGTAAATTTGGGTGGTGTGAATTCAATCGTTTCTAATTCAGATTCATGTCTGGCTCTTAATTTGATAACATATGAGTGTTTTACTCTGGGTTGAGGTGGTGCAGGAGTGGTTGGTGGCTGATGTGGTTTGGTATTAATGCCTTTATATTGGGTGTCATTGATGACATTATTCAAAGTTTGATTAGGTGTAGGTTGATGGTTTATGGCCTTGGTGTGTGTATGTTTGTCAAAGTTGGATGAAATTTTTGGTAGGGTATTTATGTTGCTGGTTGTCTAGTTATTGGATTTTGCTTAAAGTGGGAGGGTATCATGTGTGTCTTTGTCTTTCAATTGTTGTGGCCATATAGGAGCCTTTCCCTGCTGACTGGATATGGTATGAACATTTTGGTTTATTACTGTGGATTCAAGTTGTTGTTTGACTATTTGTACTCCTATTGCAGCTGAATTTTCTAAGTGTGAGTCTTGCTCTACCTCCATGACAGTAGGGGGTCTTTCTTCAATTTCGATCGTTTGGAGTTCCACGGGATTTTTTGACAAATCATTGAGTTTAGTTTACGGGTTGATTTGTTCTTAAACATTGGACAATCGCTCATTTTGGAGCCTTAGTACATCAGCACTACCTGTGATAGTCTAGATTTGGCTAAAATTGTTGGTATCATTTCGTCGAGCATTTGGAGTGCTAAGTTCAGGCGTATCTGACTGTTGCAAATTTGATTCATCTGGATTGAACCCTTGACCGTCTGAGGTAATGGTGTTCTCCTCAACAATACACAAAGACAAACATTGAGTTTACATGGTTTATGCGTGTTCTGCTTCCATGGTGGAATTGTCTAAAAATTCTTTTGTAGTTTTCACCAGTTTTTGGAAAGATGATTATGCGATTTGGTTCAAATGATTTTCCCTATAACTTTTTGAATATGGATTTTTGTGTCCCGAGTTCTTTCTTCTCTCACTAACTCCAGTGCCCTTTTTGATTTCGGTAACAACTGGGGGGGGATTTGGGAAGAAGATGGGTTGTTATGGTTGCTTTTCGTTTGGTCTGGTGGCTTTCCACCACCGGGTGGAGGAGTTGTGTCCATTTGCGGTGTACTAATTTAGGGGGAATTTTAACCTAGTTTTGAGAGAGAAGGGGCGCTCCCGATCGTGCTTTTTTGGGGTTTGGATTAGGTTCACACACTTAGTTCAAAATCAATTAGCATTTAGGGTTGTAGTGTAGGCTTTTGGTTAAGGTAGGACGCAATTTTTGTTAGAGTGGCACAAAATCTCCCTAAGCACTACAATTGTTTTCTCAACAATAAAAGTGCACTTCCTTCAAGAAATTTTCCACTTCCACCTATCTTCATTTTTTATTTCATCACCTAGTCTTCAATTTATTCACAATTCCTCATTTTTTTCTTCCTTTTTCTTCTTTCTTACTCTTTTTTTTTTTCATTTTTCAAGGAAGGTTCCACTATTTTTTTTATACCTTTCACTTTTTAAGCAACTTCCACATCACAACCTTTCGACCCTTTACCCCAAAAATTAGGCTTTTAGCACATGTTTATACTTTCAAAGTACTTAGTGATCTAGGATGCCAAAAGCTAGATCAATAAAGAACAAAATGTTACAACTTGTAACACGGTTTCCAAAGAAAAAAGTTTAAAGACTCAAACGGGGTTGACTAGGGAAAATATGCATGGGTAGGAAATTTAAGGCACAATAACGATCCAAGGAAGGCCTAACATCATTTTCTAAACCTAGTTAGTCTAGCATTTTGCCTTGAAGCACATTCCGGGCAAGTTGTAGACTACACATGATGCAAAAGAACTCACAATAAATCTCACCACACATGGAACATGAATACTCAAGTGGAATACAAATCCAAAATCCAATTGAAACCTATGAACTCAAAGAAGTCACATATAGCCTAAGAAACTTTTTAGTGAATCAAATAGCCAAAAATTGAGTTTAAAAGTCATGATAATGATCTTTACTTTAATCATTTTTATTTTTAAAAGATCAAGAATTCATATGCCGAGGTTTAAATCATGTTGGTACCAAGCAAGCCACCTATTGGCCAATGGGCACAAACCCCAACTCATACCATTTTTTCCTCCTAATTAACAATAACAATATCTAAAACCACAAGACTAATTCCCTTAAGAAAGTCGCCTATCTATCCATCATCGGGAAAAGTCGACACAAAAATTTACCGAAAGTTACCCGGTTCAAAAAGAAAATTGGCATCTTCAGAAAAAGATTTGTGGTACAAAGAAAACCAAGGATATTGCCACAAAAATAAAACATACTATGTAAAAAAATCAAGAAGCTAATAAACATCAAGTCAATAAAACCTACTATATATAAAACAAAAATTCAAGAAGCTAGTAAACATACTAATATAAGACATCACATGAAAATAAAATATCAATCTATCATACCCACAGTTATACAAGAAGTCACCCCCAACTAGAGATGTTGCATTGTCTCTAATTCCATTAAACAAAATACAGTAAAATGATGGAAAGTGCTCCCTGAATACTGAATCAAGTGCTCTCCTTGTTGTTGGACTCAGTCGCACCCTCTTTCTCTTCTTCTTCCTCGGACTAATGAACTAGAGCATCATCATCATCTTCCAGCTCAGTTGATGGCACTGGCTCATGAGGCTTTAGAACTTTCCATATCCCCTTCACACCCTTCCACATGTGGGTGAAGAATTTATCCATATTCTTCTCCCTTTTCTTCATCCTGGTGTGTGCATTTTCCAGCTTGTCGTCAGAAGTACTCAAAGTGTTGTGCGTCGTGGCCAAATCAGTATATGATTTCTCCAACTTCGTAAGGTGATCCCCTGCTTATTCTGGTCATCAAGATACTTTTCAAATTCTTTCTTTGAAATACATACAGAATGTCCCTCATATGTTTCCTCGTGTCCCTGTGGAAGGCCAACTACTAGGTCGCGAATCACCCGCATTTCCTTGGAAATCATAGCAAATGGTCCTCCTGCAGAAGTTGATGGATGGCTACCCTGGTCGGTCTGAGAAGAATATCCCAACTTTCTCTTTTTTCTTTTGATGGCGCCGCCCTCTCCTCTTTTCTTCAATGGATTATAAGCTTTCCTGAATCTATCAAGTTGTCTCCCGGATCCTCCTCAACCCCAGCAAGTTGGCACATCTCAGTGATAAAAGGTGGGAACATCAGTGATTGACCATTTTGAATCTGATACTCCCTCAGTTCATTGATGAAAATCTGACCAACATTGCGCCGAATACAATCAAGAATGGAGGTTATCATTTGAGCCCTCGTTATAGGTACATTCCATATATTTCATGCAGGGAAGATACGACTACATATGATGGCCAGTAATATCTTCTGTTCGGTAGTGAATTATTTTGATGTGATTCCTCTCTTTTCAGCTGCCCATGGAACATCCGCACTCGAGCACAACTTGGAGACCAACCACTCTCCTGAGGTAGAATATTTGCATGGAATGGGGGAATTTCATGGTCTTGTAGGTGATAGATTTGGTTCACAACTTCAGCTCCGAAATTAACAATTTTTCCACGAATGTTCATGATTGGCTCTCTTAACTTGATGGTTGGAAATATAGAATAGAATTCTCTCACCCATTTCTCATTGGCTTTGCAATGTGGAGGGGAAAAATAGGTCCATCCCATGTCTACAATCCTCTAATGGAACTCGGGAAGACGTTCCGGGACCTTTTTCAGCAATATACCGCTTTACGGGAGCAATGTCTTCGAAATTAACTTGGCATAGTACCGTTCCTGACTTCCTGGCATTCCAATGACAAGATCCGATGTTGGTCATCGTTCTCCTCCACCTCCAAAGGGTTGTCATTCGCGGATTTGTCAGAGCTAGAGCTCATTTGCAGCTTATGCTACCTGTAAACAAAGTATTGGAGTGAAAACATGGTATGGCTATCAAATATATAGAAATATGAGTAAACCATGCCAAAAAGTGATTGGAAAGTCGAAACCCAACCTTAGAAAAAAGTTCAGGATTTTTAGTTCAGCAGAAGCCTTTTATCTGATGTCGCAATTGCCGCATTTTCATCGTGATTGCGAAGGCAACAGACTTTTCCAGTGTTTCAATTGGAATCATATCTTCAAAAATGCGAAGGATTCCAGACCTGACAATGTTCGCAATTGCAAGCACCTCTTCACAAATGCGAAGCTTGCAAATGTGAAGAGGTCATCGCAATTGCGACCTCATCATCCTCAGCTACCTTCTCTCACAGAACAGTCCCAAGCCCTAAAATGTTTGAACAAAAGCACACTTTTAAAGAGCCCAATCAGTTTTTAAGCATACAATCATGCAATAGAATTCACACACAACCACAAATTAAAAACTCTTCAATGATTCGGCCAAGAATCTCATTCGGGCCTTTCATCGAACACATAGCAAGAACACAAAATCACTTCTATTTTAACAAATCCATGGGTACTCAGACTTCCCCATTTTTCATGCAAAGAAATAAGCTCACACTATCAACCAACCTCACCCAGAAATCAACACATGATTTGAGCATTTTTTAAAGCAATATTTGTTAAAAGTTAATAACCCATTTGAAACCTAGCTGTTGAGAGATAAAGGAGAGAAGAAGAAGAAGTGTATGTTACTGTAACGCTCCGAACCTGGGGGGCGATACCGACACCCGGTGCCTCACCTATTCTTGCTTACCAACTTGTGACTATGGGAATCTGAACATATAATGTCATACTTTGGCCATGGTCCACTTTGCAAGACAATTTGCGAAGAAAAATATAAAACTGAATGGAAACTAACGCTGACTAAACATAAATATGAAGCTGACAAACCCACAAAATATATATCCAAGGCCTACAATCCTAACATACTGCACTAACTGACAGGTTATGTCTACAAGCCTCTACTGCTGGATGTATTGTGGAAGGAGCACGGCCCTGACCTATCCATAACCTATATACATATATACCCAAGATGTATACAAAACTCTAGACCCGACAACTCCGAAGGACGTGGATCTTACCGTTAAAGCTGAACTCGGGCAACACCTACCGAGGAGGTCTACCCGTCTATCTGTCTGAACCTGCACGCATGAAATGCAGCATCCCAAGAAAAAGGGACTTCAGTACAAAATGATGTACCGAGTATGCAAGGCAATAAAATAACTGAAAACTGAAACTGAACTGATAATATAATAACTGAAGTAACTGGGAGTCAAAGATAATCTTAAGGTATGCTTTCCCACTGATACTGACTCAACTCTATCAGTATAATAAGTAAAATAGTTGTATGAGTTCAGCTTAAGGTATGCTTACCTTAAGATAATCTTAATCTTAAGGTATGCTTACCTAGGGATATTTCGACTTCATTTCTTCCTCCGTTTCCCACGTCATCTCTTCCACATTCTTATTTCTCCATACAACTTTCACGAAGGATACCTCCTTATTCCGTAGCTTGAGGATTTGTCGGTATAGGATGGCAACTGGAATTTCCTCGTATGACAAGTCCTCCGTAATTTGTACATCATCCGTGGGACCCACTCGGGTAGGATCTCCGATGCACTTCTGTAGCATAGATACGTGAAAAACCGGATGGACAGACTCCAATTTTGAGGGCAATCCTAACACATAAGCTACTTGGCCTACTCTGCGAATGATCCTATAAGGCCCAATAGGCGACACCTTTAAGAATACTAAGTCTCATCGCCGCATGTCAGAATATGACTTCTCAAGACTCTGAGCTGTCAACAGTGGCTCCCGGATAAGCTTTACCTTCTCCACGGCCTACTAAACCAGGTCTGACCAATGTAACCCAGATTCTCCAACATCAAACCACCCTATAGGATATCTACACTTACGCCCGTACAAAGCCTCGTATGGAGCCATATGGATACAGTATTGGTAACTGTTATTATATGCAAACTCGATAAGAGGTAGATGTTCATCCCAACTTCTTTTAGAATCCACTACACATGCTCGTAACATATCCTCGAGTGTCTGAATTGTGCGCTCGTTGTCCATATGTCTGCGGATGAAAAGCTATGCTAAGATTCACCTGACTCCCTAGACCTTTCTGAAATGATCTCCAAAAATGTGCTGTAAACTGGGCCCCACGATCAGATATAGTAGATACTGGTACTCTGTGTATCCGTACTATCTCTTTGATATATCAGCTTGCATAATCTTATGTTGTATATGTAGATCAGACCGGTAGGAAATGAGCTGATTTCGTAAGCCTATCGACTATCACCCATATGGAATCGAACTTACGATGAGAATGAGGTAAACCCGTAATAAAGTCCATGTGCATCGCCTCCCGTTTCCATGTCGGGGTCTATATAGTCTGCATTAGCCCTCCGAGCTTCTAGTGCTCTATCTTTACTTGCTGGCAACTAGGACACTGGGCGAGAAACTCAGCAATGTTCTTCTTCATATCGTTCCACCAGTACACATCCTTAATGTCATGATACATCTTCCTCGACCCAGGATGAATGGAGTACATCGAATAACGTGTCTCTAACATAATCTTTTCTCATAGCCCTGCTACATCTGGAACACATAGACGACCCTTATATCTGAGAACTCCATATCCCTTGAGCTCTAACAATGGCTTCTTCTGCTGCAGAACTCGCTCTCTCAACTCAGCCAACACTGGGTCCTCGTACTGCCTCTCTTTTACTTCAGCTATGAGAGATGATTTTGTAGTATTTTGGAGTACAACTCCACCATCACTAGAGTCAACTAACCGAAACCCAAAACAAACCAATTGATGAATCTCTCTAGTTAATTGTCTTTTTTGGCCTCTACATGTGATAAGCTACTCACAGATCGGCGACTTAAGGCATCTACTACCACATTAGCTTTGCCTAGATGGTAGAGAATGTTAAAATCGTAATCTTTCAATTACTCAAGCTATCGCCTATGTGGAAAATTCAACTCTTTCTGCTTGAAGATATATTGTAGGCTTTTATGTTATGTAAATACATCAACATGAACGCCATATAAATAATGCCGCCATATCTTAAGTGCATGGACAACTGCAGCTAATTCGAGGTCGTGGGTCGGATAATTCCGCTGATACTTCCTTATGACTTGAAGCATACGGAATTACTTTCCCATGTTTCAGCAGGATACATCCTAACCTGACACCTGAGGCATCACAATACATGACATAACCATCTGGACCCTCTAGAAGTGTTAGAACTGGCGATGAGGTCAACCTATTCTTAAGCTCCTGGAAACTCTGCTCCCAATCCTCCGTCCACTGAAACTTAGTTTCTTTCTACGTCAACTTCGTTAATGGTGCCGAAAGGGAAGAAACCCCCTCTACGAACCTCTGGTAGTATCCTTCTAAGCCTATAATCCTACGAACCTCTGTCGGAGTGGTAGGTCTAGGCCAAGATTTCACAGCCTCAATCTTCTGATTGTCTACCTTTATACCTCAATCGGATACAATATGCCCCAAGAATGCTACAGACTTCAACCAAAACTCACATTTACAAACATTGCATATAATTTACTATCGCTGATGGTTTGGAGCACTGCTCGCAGGTGGTCCGCATGCTCATCCTCTGAACGTGAATAAACTAGAATATCATCAATAAATACTATAACGAACAGATCTAAAAATGGCCAAAATAGGCTATTCATCAAGTCCATGAACAAGACAGGTGCATTCGTCAACCCGAAGGACACGAGAAGGAACTCGAAGTGGTCATATCGGGTCCTAAATGCTGTCTTGGAAATATCTTTCTCCAGAAATCTGACCTGGTTGCACCCCGACCTCAAATCTATCTTTGAAAATCATCTAGCTCCCTGTAAATGATCAAACAAGTCATCTATACTTGGAAGTGGATACTTATTCTTAATAGTTACCTTGTTTAGTTGCCTATAATCGTTACACATCCTCAGCGAGCCGTATTTCTTCCGTAAAAACAGTACCGGTGCACCCCAAGGTGAGGTATTGGACCTGATAAAACCTTTCTCCAGCAAATCTTTTAACTTCTCCTTCAACTCCTTCAGTTCGGCAGGTGCCATTCTATACGGAGGGATGGATATTGGTTGAGTTCCTAGAAGCAAATCGATGCCAAAATCAATCTCTCGCTCTGGAGGAATACTTGGAAGTTCATCTGGGAATACATTTGTGTACTCTTTGACTACTGGAATAGACTGAAGTGTAGGTATCTCAATATATGTATCTCTAACTCGCACAATATGATAAATGCACCCTTTTGCGATCATTTTCCTCGCCTTCATATAGGAAATAAACCAACCTCTAGGTGTCGCTGTATTACCTACCCATTCAAGGACTGGCTCACCCGAAAATTTAAATATGGTTGTCTTTTCTTGAAAATAAATTGTGGCATAGCAAGCTGCCAACCAGTCCATGCCCATAATATCATCAAAATCCAACGTCTCTAGCTTAACTAGGTTTGGCTGAGGTCTGACAACTACAAACTGTTACCGTACAACCTCGATAAACCCGTCAAGCAAAAATCGATTCTCCGACCGCTTTAGATACCGCAAAAGGATCACTTAGTATTTCAGGAACTATATCAAACTTCCTTGCGACAAATTGGGTAGTACACTATAAAGTAGATCTTGGGTCTATCAAGGCATAAGCATCGAGAGAGCAAACGGTGAACATACCTGTCACAACGTCTGGCGAAGACTCCTGGTCCTGTTGACCCGCTAAAACATAGCTACGATTCTCGTTACCACCTGAACGGAAACCTCTTTCTCTGCCTCAACCTTTACCAGCCAAAGACTGAGACTAGCAATCTGAAATCTCATCCTCTTATGCTATCCTGACTCAATCATCTTTGTACCCTGTTGTCGACGCCTACCCCTCTCTATATTCTTCGCCAATGACTGAATCCGGGAGATATCCATACTATCATATAATGCAGCGATGGCACATGCCTCGGTCAACTAATGGGCCAACCCTGCTATAAACCTGTGAATCCTGTCCCGCATAGTAGCAACTATGGATGGTGCATATCTGGATAATGGGTCAAAACGGAGACTATACTCCCGAACACTCATATTTTCCTACTTGAGGGCTAGAAACTTATCGACTCGAGCATGTTAGATCTCTCGCGGTAAGTACTGGTCAAAGAAGGCATCCGAAAAATTCTCCCAAATAGCTGGAGGTGCATCACGTCCCTTGGACCTCTCTCATCCCTCATACCAAATGATGGATATATCTCGGAGTCGAAAAATTGCTAGCTCAACTGTGTCACACCCTTTTTTTTAAAACAAACTTCACTAAACCCTCTAAAAATGAATAAAAAGATTTTGCAAAGTTCGAAAGGGTTTTTCAATTTTGAAAGTGACAAAAAATTGTGTTTAAAAGGATTAACTCAGAGTCGCCACCTGACATTTGGTTTCGGTGTGTCAGGTCACCATTTTTTGAAATAATTTTCCTTTTAAAACACTCTAGACTCTAAAACTAAGTCTGCACCAAAGATTCAGGTAAGGGGTTCATTTGACTTGGGGAGAAGGTGTTAGGCATTTCCCAAGTCCCGTAACTAGTACGGTTGCGTACATGATCAAGTTGGCTTTTAAAATATTCAAATTGAGGTTAAAACACACAAAATAAAAATAAACACACAAGAGGCTTGAGTTAGTCCCCACCTACTAAAAGAAAATAGAAAAAAGAAAAATTAAATGAAAAATCCTAAACTAACCTATACTGTGAATTCTCCAACGCTCGTCAAGGCCTCCGAAATATTTACAAAGTTCTTCGGGGCTATGAATGAAGACAGCCAAATAACCTATACTTTGCTCACTACTACGAAAAGGATTGGAGTATTCAACTGAATCCTCTCAAGCAAACAAGGTGAATTTAAACGATGGATCCCAACATATTTCAGGGCTATGAATGAAGACAGCCAAATAAAATGAAAATCATAAGACTTCAAACACCAATTCTAATTAAAAAACTCATTAAGACATAATGAAATTACAGTAACAAAAGGCATGGAGGTGATTTCTTTTGAACCTAAGAAATGTGTCGATTTTCATCAGCCACTACAAAACAATCGAAGTGCATCAACATGAAAACTTCTCGCATAATAAGGAAACCAGCCGAATTGGTTACAATAGTAACGAAACACGATTCATCAATTCAGATACTCACGAATTCAAACACACTTCAATTATACACTTCAAAACCAAGCAAATTCGCATTATAAGGCATTTAAGTACAGAGAGTAAAAGCAAACAGAATACCTATAACAGATAGATTTCGACCAGAATACCTATAACAGATAGATTAATCTTAAATCCTCAAAATATTCTTGTTCTAACACTCTAATTCAATTATCTAATCCTAGGTTCACATCACACTTCGATCGACACCAAAATAGATAGATAAAGAGGAAGGAGAAAAACCTGAAGTTGAGCTTTCAATTGAAATATCAACGATTACAGCTAATGAATCGAGCCAAAATGAATGATCAACAATAGAGTATTTCAAACGGATTCACCAAAGAGAAACAAGGAACCTCGACCGGAATCTACGACGGACAACACTGATCACGAACTCAAGACAACCTCCGTTCAATCAAACTCCATGATTAAAAACCAAAGTCCAGAAGAAGCGGAAACAGATTTTCTTTAAGATTTTTTTTTTGATTTTTTTTTATTCTTGAAATAAATAAAAAACAAAAGAAAGCTGAATCGACTATATATGTATATATATACTTTTTTTTGTATTTTTCTGCGGAACTTCAAACAGAAAAGAAGATGAAGAAGGTCAAAAACAAAACCAAACCCTAGTCTTCTTCTCTATTTTTTCGAAAATCCTCCCAACAATCTCCGTGTTTCTCCCTCTAATCCCCCGAACTCTACAAAAAACCCTCTTATATAGGTAGGTTCTTGAGAAATGAAAGGCTAAGATTGAGCCTTTTTCTCTCAATCTTACGGCTCCCATTGGTCAAGACCCACCCCAAGAGTATGAGCATGTGAGAGTATTCTTGAATGTTCCATTAGAATGATGAGAATTTGGAGTTTGTTAGATGTCATGCCACGTGGAAGAGGAGAGGAGAGAGGTGGGACCATGGCTTACTTGGACTATCAAATTTTTGAGATTTTCGGCGAGTTTTGGGTGGGGGAACGGCGGCAGAGACGGGGCTGAGAAGGGGGCGCCGTTTTGGGAGGATTCTATAGGGTTGGGGGTGTGTTATAATTAGGTTTATTTATTAGGGTGAGGAGAAATTGTGGTCTTTGGATTTAAGAGCGTGAAGGGCTAAGATTGAAAGAAGGAGTGGGGCGGGTCAGTGGGTTTGGGTACGGGTTTGGGGCGGATTGAAGAGTGTGGAGATTGGGCTGCCCATATTTGGGCCTTTCTTCATCCGAATTTGGGCTTCAAATTTAGGACTTTATTTCAATTATTGAAGTCCATTAACTAACAAATCCAACCTTTTTAAAAAAAAAAAAATTGATTTCAATTAACTAAATAAACTATCTCATAATATGAAATATATATATATATATATATATATATATATATATATATATATA
>ML254932.1:119199-138271 GCA_005239495.1 Nicotiana undulata
TAGAGAAAACAAATGAAAATCAAATTAAAAAGAAAAATATATTATAAAAGAATAATGATGTTAAATTATATTAGAACATATAAGTATATGTATGACATGAGAATATTGTAAAGGTGAAAATATTTTTGTGTTTTCAAATATATGTTTTGAAATTAAAAACAAAAATAGACTCAAATTGTATAAGAAATGGAGTGAATATTTTAAAATATTAAAATACTAACTAATTTTAAAAACAATTGTGCAGGTCAAAAATTACGCGTCTACAACTGCCCCTCTTTGACTGGAAACATGAAGAGTTTTCAGAAAAAGAATGATGAGACAAGTTATTTTTGACCCCACACTTATTTAGAGAGACCTAAAACTAACAGAAAGGGGAATGTGACCGAGCCCTGGTATCTGAGTTGCCTACATATCCTTGTCTATAAAGGAATCAGGCCACGTGTATTTCAGAAGTAGGGAGAATGACGGGAGAGGGTACCGAGGTGGAGTGTCGAGTGAAGTGCCGTCGAGGTTCCGGTCCGCGGTTCCTGTTCTTACATGAAAATAAAACCAAATGAAACATAAAAACGTAAAAATTACAATAAAACTACAATATCTTATCGACTTTTCTGCCTTGAGTCTTCTACACTCTTGTTGTGCATCTCGAACTATTGGCTCGCATTCTCGAGGCGAGCTTCTGCTACTTCTGACTTGAATTGAAATTTGAAATGACTTCCCTCGTTATCCAGGTGGGTTCTTGCTACTGTCTTAACTTGGAATGTATTCCCTCATTCTCCAGGTAGGCGCCTGATGACTTAACCTGAAACGTAATCCCTCGTTCTCCAGGTGGGCGCCTGATGACTTAACTTGAAATAAATGCCCTCGTTTTCCAGGTGGGCGCCTAATGACTTAACTTGAAATAAATGCCCTCGTTTTCCAGGTGGGCGCCTAATGACTTAACTTGAAATAAATGCCCTCGTTTTCCAGGTGGGCGCCTAATGACTTAACTTGAAATAAATGCCCTCGTTTTCCAGGTGGGCGCCTAATGACTTAACTTGAAATAAATGCCCTCGTTTTCCAGGTGGGCGCCTAATGACTTAACTTGAAATAAATGCCCTCGTTTTCCAGGTGGGCGCCTAATGACTTAACTTGAAATAAATGCCCTCGTTTTCCAGGTGGGCGCCTAATGACTTAACTTGAAATAAATGCCCTCGTTTTCCAGGTGGGCGCCTAATGACTTAACTTGAAATAAATGCCCTCGTTTTCCAGGTGGGCGCCTAATGACTTAACTTGAAATAAATGCCCTCGTTTTCCAGGTGGGCGCCTAATGACTTAACTTGAAATAAATGCCCTCGTTTTCCAGGTGGGCGCCTAATGACTTAACTTGAAATAAATGCCCTCGTTTTCCAGGTGGGCGCCTAATGACTTAACTTGAAATAAATGCCCTCGTTTTCCAGGTGGGCGCCTAATGACTTAACTTGAAATAAATGCCCTCGTTTTCCAGGTGGGCGCCTAATGACTTAACTTGAAATAAATTCCCTCATTTTCCAGGTAGGTGCCTGCAATCACAACGAAACAGACAAAACAAAGAAAATCTTCTGCCCCAGTCTGTACCAGGGAGATTGGTGAGTGTTAGTTGAATTCCATTTTACAGGAGGGTTCAAAAAACATAAATCAAATCCCATTATCCAGGAGGGTCCTGAGAATTTAAAACCTAAATCCCGTGAGGGTCTTGAAAACTTGAAAACTAAATACCATTATCCAGGAGGGTCCTGAGAACTTGAAAACTAAATCCCATTATCCAGGAGGGTACTGAGAACTTTAAAACTAAATCCCATTATCCAGGAGGGTCCTGAGAACTTAAAACTAATCCCATTATCCAGGAGGGTGCTGAAAACTTTAAAACTAAATCCCATTATCCATGAGGGTCCTAAGAACTTAAAACCTAAATCCCATTATCCAGGAGAGTCCTGAAAAAAGAGAATGAACTTACTTGAGCCAGACTCTCTTCCTGGAGGATCTCTGTTGAAAGAACAAATCTCCTTGCCCCTGAACCATGCTTTCCTCATGGGGGGTCCCTGCAAATCAAACAAACTTTCTTGCCCCTGTTTCAGACAAATAAAATCTTGTTAGTTTGAAAACGTGGCGGTTAGTTTGTGGCATTACTATTGAGTGTCCGCTTCTGCCAATGCCATGCTTCATCCTGACTAGTTGCCTCGGGCCAGCAAGGGGTTGTTTTACCTTTTGATCGAATTGGACCACAAAACCTCTGAACGACTTGAATCTCTTGCATTCACTTGTTGCCTTGTGTTTTCATTCTGAAAGTTGATGAATCTTTGTATTTTCTCAAAATTCAAGAATCACCTTATCACCTGAACTTCAATTACCACCATACTACTTATTCTGAATCATGTCACTTGTGATGTGCTTGGCCGAACTCCGCTTTGTGCAATTTAAAAGCTGGTAGTAGGGTTTGGAATCCTTTCCTGCTTGTTCTACAAGGGCTGACTCGAAAGAGACTCATAAAGATAGACTCAAATAGCACGATGAAGTGTTATTGGCAAAAAAAACAAAGGAAAATTTTGAACAAAGATGACTATGTGAGGAAGAATGGGGAAAAAGGACTTATCTGGGTGACGCGGTTGGCTCCAATGATCATGACATGCATTTTGGATTGATCAGCCTAATTCGTTCAACCAATCACATTTTCAGTTTCTTTCATGTCTTCAACTTCAACACCAAGTTTCCGAGGATTCAATTTCTCTATAAACTCATGAACCTCATTCGACTTGTAGCGCCCCGAAGGGTTTTCACCAACAAGCCTCTCTCATTTGTTCATCTCTCAACTAATTGTCGCCTTACGGTGCCCGTGAGGGTTTTCACCAATAAGACTCTCTCATTTTAATTTTAATTTTTTTTTCTTTTTTTCTTCTTCTTCTCTTTTTTTTAGCTCACCGTCACCTTACGGTGCCCGTGAGGGTTTTCACCAATAAGACTCTCTCATTTTAATTTTCTCTCAGCTTTTCACAAACATAGTGTTACCCATGATGCAAATCATACCTCTGACCCGCTTGACTTGGCATCCTCAAAGATTGATCGGAAGGTCTTTCTTTGGACGAAAGGGTTCAAAATTACAACTTTTGGAATCAGATCTTTTGCAAAACCAAAACTTCTGCCCCAATGTCTTTGGGTCTGGGGAATTTTGGATTTTTGTTTTGAGGGGACCGAACCGTGTAAGGATGCCTACGTATCCTTAGAAGGAATCAGGTCGAACTCAGTTCCAGAAAAAAAGTTGTTTGTTTTTGCTACATTTTTCTTTTCTTCTTCTTCTTCTTCTTTTTTTTTTCTTTTTATTATTTTTTCTATTCTTTCTCTTCTTCTTCCTTTTCTTTTTCTTCTCTTTTTTCTATATATATCTCTTCTAACTCTACTTTCTGATTCCAAAAGAGGGTGTGAAAGAAAATAAATAAGGCTCAAAAGGGGTAGCAAAGGATAGAAGTGTTTGGGTAGCGGAATAAAATGCCTTCTTCATTTCAACTTTAAACATGCCAAGTACAAAATGCAATTGAAGACAAACAAAGAACTCATACATAGTACCTCTTGACTGCATCAGAATTGATAGTCATATCTACACATTTGCCTTCTATGTCCGTTAAATACAAAGCACCAATGGGCAACACTTTTGTGACAATGAACGGCCCCTGCCAAATTGGGGCGAACTTGCCTTTAGCTTTAGCTTGATGTGGAAGAATGCGTTTCAATACAACCTGGCCCACTTCGAATTTCCGGGGACGCACCTTCTTGTTATATGCTCTTGCCACTCTTTTCTGGTACAGTTGACCATGACATACCGTTGCTAATCTTTTCTCATCAATCAAACTTAATTGCTCTAGCCGGGCTTTGACCCACTCGTCATCATCAATTTCAGCTTCTGCAATGATTCGCAGGGATGGAATCTCAACTTCCGCGGGTATGACTGCCTCGGTTCCATATACCAACAAATAAGGAGTTGCACCTACTGAAGTGCGGACAGTAGTGCGATAACCCAATAAAGAAAAAGGTAACTTTTCATGTCATTGCCTAGAACCTTGCACCATCTTGCGAAGTATCTTCTTTATGTTCTTGTTAGCAGCCTCAACAGCTTCGTTTGCCTTGGGACGATACGGAGTGGAGTTTCGATGCATGATCTTGAACTGTTGACATGCCTCTTTCATTAAATGACTGTTAAGATTGGCAGCATTGTCTGTGATGATCACCTTGGGAATTCCGAACCGGCAAATGATATTTGAATGAATAAAATCTACCACTGCCTTCTTGGTCACGGACTTGAAAGTTGCAACTTCGACCCACTTGGTAAAATAATCAATAGCCACCAGGATAAACCTATGTCCGTTGGATGCGGCCGGCTCAATTGGCCTAATGACATCCATGCCCCAAGCGACGAAGGGCCAAGGCGCGGACATTTTGTGCAACTCAGATGGCAGTGAATGAATCAAATCGCCATGCACCTGGCATTGATGACACTTGCGAACAAAACTGATGCAGTCTCGTTCCATGGTGAGCCAATAATAACCTGCTCGGAGTATCTTCTTTGTCAAGACATATCCGTTCATATGTGGGCCGCACACTCCAGAATGCACTTCGGTCATGAGAACTGAAGCTTATTTAGCATCTATGCACCTCAGCAGTCCTAAGTCTGGGGTCCTCTTGTACAAGATTCCTTCACTTAAGAAAAATCCACTTGCCAACGGTCGAATGGTTCTCTTTTGGTCACCTGTGGCATGCATCGGATATGCCCCCAACCTGATGTATTCCTTGATATCGTGAAACCAAGGCTCACCATCAATTTCTTCTTCAACCACATTGCAATAGGCATGTTGATCACGAACTTGGACGTGTAGAGGATCGACGTATGCCTTATCCAGATGGTGTAACATTGACGCTAGAGTAGCTAAAGCGTCAGCAATCTCATTATGAATCCTGGGAATGTGCTTGAATTCTACTGGCCTGAATCTTTGACAGAGATCATGCAGACACTGTCGGTACGGTATGAGCTTTAAATCCCGAGTCTCCCATTCTCCCTGAATTTGGTGAACCAACAAATCTGAGTCTCCAAAGACCAATATTTCCTGAATTCCCATATATTTAGCTAACCTCAAACCCAAGATACATGCTTCATACTCAGCCATGTTGTTGGTGCAATAAAATCGAAGTTGGGCCGTTACAGGGTAGTGTTCCCCTATTTCAGAGATCAGTACCGCCCCTATTCCAACACCTTTCGTGTTAGCAACTCCATCAAAGAAGAGCTTCCAGCCTGGCGTTTCATCATGGTCAACCTCATCAACATACATCACCTCTTCATCAGGAAAATAAGTTCTCAATGGCTCATATTCTTCATCTACTAGATTCTCGGCCAAATGGTCGGCCAGGGCTTGGGCTTTCATTGCAGTCCAGGTCACATAGATGATATCAAACTCAGTGAGTAAAATCTGCCACTTTGCAAGTCTTCCCGTGGGCATAGTCTTCTGAAAGATATACTTTAGAGGATCCATGCGAGAAATGAGGTAGGTAGTATAGGACGACAGGTAATGCTTCAACTTTTGTGCAACCCAAGTCAGGGCACAGCATGTCCTTTCAAGAAGAGTGTACTTGACCTCATAAGGGGTGAACTTCTTGCTGAGATAATAAATGGCTTGCTCTTTCTTGCCGGTGATGTCGTGTTGACCCAATAAACAGCCAAACGAATTATCAAGGACTGCTAGATAGAGAATCAGGGGCCTACCGGGCTCTGGCGGGACCAACACAGGTGAGTTTGACAGGTACCTCTTAATCTTGTTGAATGCTTCTTGACACTCATCGGTCCACTTGACTGCAGAGTTCTTTTTCAGTAACCTAAAGATGGGCTCACAAGTTGTCGTGAGTTGAGCAATAAACCTGTTGATGTAGTTCAACCTTCCGAGCAAACTCATCACCTCTGTTTTATTCTTCGGCGGGGGTAACTCTTGTATGGCCTTCGGCGACTAACCACAAATCCCAAAAGTTTCCCAGACGGGACACCAAATGCACATTTTGCTGGATTGAGCTTGAGGTTATACCGACAGAGCCTTTGGAAGAACTTCCTCAAGTCTTTGGCATGGTCGGACTATGATCACATCATCTACATAGACCTCGATCTCCTTGTGTATCATGTCATGAAATATGCTGGTCATCGCCCTCATGTAAGTTGCCCCGTCATTCTTCAGACCAAATGGCATCACCCGGTAGCAATATGTGCCCCATGGCGTGATGAACGCTGTCTTTTCTGCATCTTCTTCATCCATCAAGATCTGGTGATATCCCGCATAGCAATCCACAAAGGACCAAATCTCATGCTTGGCACAATTATCGATCAGAATGTGGATGTTTGGTAATGGAAAATCATCCTTCGGGCTCGCCTTGTTAAGATCCCAATAATCAACACATACCCTGGTCTTACCATCTTTCTTTGGTACTGGCACCACATTAGCTAACCAAGTGGGATATCAAGTAACCCGAATGACCTTTGCATCAAGCTGCTTGGTGATTTCTTATTTGATCTTTACGCTCATGTCAATCTTGAACTTCCTCAACTTTTGCTTGACAAGAAGGAATGCAGGATCAGTCGGCAATTTGTGAACTACCAAATCAGTGCTCAAGCCTGGCATGTCGTCATAGGACCACGCAAAGACGTCCTTGTACTCTAGCAGTGTTCTGATTATTTCTTCCTTGACTTGCGATTCCAAATGCACACTTATCTTAGTTTCCCTGATATTATCCTGATCTCCCAAATTGATTGCTTCAGTTTCCTTCAAATTAGGCTTTGGTTACTCTTCAAAGTGTTTTAGTTCTTTACTTATTTCCTCAAATGCTGCTTCGTCATCATATTCCATTTCCTCATCATATTCTACTTCTTGGATCATTATTTTCAGGATTAGACTGGATTTTAGGACTTGGCTGAAAATTCCTCATGCATGTCATATCACTAGAGCCAGCGTAAAAGAGCTGTACAAAAAGAAAAGAAAAACAAAAATAAAAACATTAGGAATAATGGAAAACGGAAAATTGCATTTCATTAATGTGAAGGATAACAGGGTTTGACATCGAAACAAAGCGAAAAAACAAAATTTGGATTACAACCCTGGAATAACCCATATAACAGAAAAGAAAACAAAGCAAACTACCAAAACTCCTTCCGGATGGGGAGAGGAGTAGCTTCCCAATTGCTAAGCTTCACAGTTGGCCCAACGAGCTGCACGTCGGCATTACTGGATCCTTCCCCAATTTCTACCACATTAACTTCATCAAATAGACCCTGGAACTTCTGGATTAGCTCTTCATCAAAGTCAACCACGGGCTTTGGGACCATTGATATCGGGCATTCTGCGACCCCTGGTTTGACAAAGGAGTTAGAGATGCGCGGAACAGGCTTAGGTAGTGCCCATGCCCTCTTTTTTCAACCTTTTAGCCCTCTTCACATCTTCCTTTGTGGGCTTGAATCCTAGACCAAATGTACCAGGACTTTCACATAGAGACACTGGATGCACGATACCTTGTAGAGATGAACCCGGACCTTTGCCCGGCACAAAACCATTTCTCAGCATTTCATTCGCCACCATGACGCACGCAAAAGGTAACTTTGGACCAGTCATGCATTCTCCCTCAAAGATTTTTTCAACTGATACCGTTTCAAAAGTTTGGTATACCCAATGGCCTTTGTCATCTTCAGCTTCCATAAACGGGATAGACGTGTCATTGTAAGCACATATACCCTCGTCACCATGCACGACTATCTCCTGCCGGTCCCACTCAAATTTTACCATCTGGTGCAGGGAAGATGGGACTGCCTTGGCGGCATGTATCCAAGGCTTGCCTAACAATAAATTGTAGGAGACGGCCACATCCAGCACTTGGAACTCCATGGTGAATTCAACCGGCCCTATTGTTAGTTCAAGCATTATATCGCCAACAGAATCTTTTCCTTCTCCATCAAAATCCCGGACACATATACTGTTTTTGTGGATCCTATCAGTACTCATTTTCAACTTCTTCAAGGTGGAGAGAGGGAAAATATTTGTGCTGGAACCATTGTCAATCAATACCCTAGAGACCACAGAGTCCTCACACTTTACTGTCAGATAGACAGCTCGATTGTGTTCCGTGCCCTCCAGGGGAAGTTCGTCGTCCGAGAAGGTAATCATGTTTTCCTCAAAGATGTTGTTAGCGATCTTATCCAAATGGTTTACCGTAATCTTATCTGGGACATGGGCCTCATTTAGAATCTTTATGAGGTCTCTGCGATGTTCGTCTGAATGTATCAACAATGATAGAAGAGATATCTAAGCTGGCATTTTCCTCAACTGTTCCACGATGGAGTAATCTTGCGCCTTCATTTTCTTTAGAAACTCTTCTACCTCTTCTTTCAGTAACGGGCTTCTTTACGGGAATTGTGCTATCTTTGAATGGCTTGGCTTTCCTTAATTCCTCTGGAGCAAAGAATCTCCCGGAACGAGTCAACCCCCCGGTTTCATTCACTTCCTCTTCCATTTCTTTCCCTTTGTAAGTTACGGTCACCTGCTTGTAATTCCACGGAACAACTTTGGTATCCACTACTAGCAGCTGGGTCACTGGCTTGATGATAACGGGGGTAATAGGAGCCCCTTTCACAACTATGATAGGCTTGCTTGATGACCCTGGAACTATCACTTTTGGGTTTTCCTGATTCATACCAATATCCTTTGAAGGCCCTTTCACGACCAACACCGGTGGCTTCAGGTTGAGCGAACTAAGCTTCTCTATCGCCTTTTCAACATTCGAAAGCGTTGCTTTGGTAGAGTCTAGAGCTTTGATTGAAACACTTTCACTCGCACAGATCATCAAAACATACTTTGAAGACTTTTCAGGTTCCCCATCCTTGTGCACTATCTCAATCATGTGCGTCTCTGCATGGGCTGGTACAGGGTTCTGGTTAATGTTTTGTGCATCTAAATTCTGTACCACGATCTGATTTGTATCAATGAGTTCCTGGATTGCCCTTTTCAAATTCCAAACTTCTCTGTATCGTGCCCTGGAGCATCAGAACAATACGCGCATCTCAGAGAATAATCAAGGTTCTTTGGAGGGGGATTGGGTATCTTTGCCTCAATTGGCCTCATGACGTCCAACTGTCTCAACCTCTGAAATAAGATGGTATAGGACTCACCCAAAGGAGTGAAGTTTTTCTTCCATTGTTGCCTCTCTCTTTCATACTACGGCCTGGGTCTAAAATTCGGGCCAGTAGGGTTACGGTAGGGTTGTGGGGGTAGATAAGTATTTTGTGGAGCTGGAGCACGCCATTGTGGGTAAGGAGGGGGTTGAGCATATGACTGTGCGTGGTGAACATGGTATTGAGGTGGTCTGGCTGAGTATTGGGGGTCCGAGGGTTGGAAATAAGGCTGGGGTGGATTATATGGAGTTTGGATGTAGGCTGGAGGTCGGGATCGAGGTTGACTGTATTGAAATGAACCCCTCTGGCTATGCCATGGCTCAGAGACAACCATGGCGACATCTTCCTTCTTCTTCTTGCCCAACAAACTCCCAGTACCATTTTGGATTGCATGTGTGGTGGATTTTATAGCAGAGTAACTCATGATTTTTCTCGACTTGAGCCCCTC
This sequence comes from Nicotiana undulata, assembly GCA_005239495.1. Lineage (NCBI taxonomy): Eukaryota > Viridiplantae > Streptophyta > Magnoliopsida > Solanales > Solanaceae > Nicotiana > Nicotiana undulata. The sequence continues at coordinate 128,847 of ML254932.1, forward strand.
TTACACCATTTCTCCCATCTTCACTACGTCATTGAAAGGCTTACCATGGCAGAGATCAGGTGGCCATAGTAAGTGGGCTCCAAGGCTTGAAGAAAGTATTTGACCATCTCATCTTCTTCCATTCGGGGGATTGACTCGTGCTGCTTGTTCCCTCCACCGGAACCCATATTCTCTAATGGTCTCATTAGGCCTCCTTTCCACCTTGGTAAGAGATAAGCGGTCTGGGACAATGTCTATATTGTACTGAAAATGCCAAGCAAAAGCCTGGGCCATATCATCCCATGTATACCACCTGTTGGCGTCCTGGCGGGTGTACCATTCTAAAGTTGCTCCACTCAGACTCTGGCTGAAGTATGCCATCAACAATTCATCTTTTCCTTCGGCGCCTCTCATTTTACTACAATAACCTCTCAGATGAGCCACAGGATCCCCGTGTCCGTCATACAAGTCAAACTTGGGCATCTTGAACCCGGGAGGCAGTTGGACATCAGGGAACAGACACAAATCCTTATAGGCTACGCTCACCTAGCTTCCTAACCCTTGCATATTTCTTAGTGACTGCTCCAGACTCTTTACTTTTCTAGATATCTCCTCTTGCTCCTCATTCCTTGGTGGTTTCTCGATTTCATCTTGAGGCTCAAAGTGGGGAGTGTAGGAGTAAAGATCTGGGATTTTGAAGGCGAGTTCTGGGGTGTAGTATTAGGTATCTGGGTCTTGGAACGCAGGCTCACTGGAGAATCGGTGGAGGGTAGCTCGTGGAGGGGGTACAAATATGGGAGCAGATGTTGGAGCAGGGTATGAAGTTGTTTTGGCTTGTGGGGCATGAAGAGTCTGGGACGAAGTACTGGGGTAGGACTAGTAAGGGGTGAAGCCTGGTGCGTGTTGTGGGGAAAAAACAATGGTATTGGGCATTTGGGCTTGGGACAGTGGTGGAATGGAAGCAGGGTTTTCTGCGTAGCTGGTAGGGAATGAAGGTGGAGGGTTTCCCCTAACCCAGACCTGATACATCTCCGCCATCTGATGTTTTACCCTGCGGAGCTCCTTTTTCTGTTCCGATTTTGATTCAACCATTTCCCTCGGCGGGTCCACAACTCCTGTGTCTGCTTCTTTGGTAGTCATGACTGTTTGGCGCTTTGACCTAGTGTTGTAGGGATGACTTGCCAGGATGCCAACAAACTAACCACCTTCCTGAAATTCTATAAGGTAATAGACAAAGCCACTGTGTTAGTGTTAGGGCATTTATAACAATAATATCACATTGCGTGCAATGCACCTAGCAATAATTAACGGTTCTAAAATGGCTTCGAGGGTCATAGGGTCATATGGCATCATCCCAATTTGCTTACTTCAATTTTTCTTCTTTATTTTCTGTCACTCCTTGGCGTGCTCATTTTCCTTCCTCTCTTTTCTTTCTTATTATCACCATTTCCTTTTTTTTATCACCCCTTACGTCCCACCAATCCATTCTCTTTTTTTTTTTTTTTGAAAAATAATTTGATCGAACCCTATGTAGGTTGCCTACGTATCATGTTCCACATGAATCAGACCAAGCGTAGTTCTGGAAAAGTGGTGAAAAATAAACTAAAAGTAAAAATCTTTTTGATTTTTCATTTGAAATCTTTTCAGTTTTAAAAATACAAGGTAGGAAGCACGATAATGAAGGACTCGACAGACTTAACTACACTATGACCAGCTACCTAAAGGATGTAGTACTACCAGACAAGACTTAGGTAAGATAACACTAATAGACTCAGAACATATGAATAAAATCCTCATCAAACAGCTCCTGGATGTGATGCCTCTGGCCGGGACGGCATTGGGCCGTCCGTCATGCTCAAACTCTGTAACATGCCTCGTAAAGATGCACCAATGCTGGAAATATAGACCCGGGCGTGTGTCCCCGCCTCTGGACTGCCGACCTGGAACAAATAATGACCATGTTTCTCCACATTTGCTGCTAATCCTGCCAACTGAGACCTTATCAATTCAAGCTTACTCCAAGGATCCAAATCTGAAGCCTCCTCAAGATCATCTGTCTGACCTGCCCGACGCCTGAGTTGTGCTGGCAATGGGATGCTGACCCCTGGTGGAAGAGATTGAAACCAAATAAAGTACTCCTGAGTACACTCGGGCTTTCCAATGTCCTCTATCAATGTGTCCTTTTTCATCCTCTTTGCGTTGTTCCAATATTGCACATACTTGATCTCATCAGCCGCCTTTTTACTAAAATTCATAATGTGCCTCCGAAGATTCAGAGTTTGCGGTTCCTCTTGCATCCTACCCAACTGTCTCATCACACCTGAGTCCTATCAACATCAAGAAAGGCTGCATACGATACCCTACCAAGATCTCATCTAAAGGTAACCAAAGATAGGCCCACAAAACATTCTCATTTGTCCTTGAACTTAGGAATCCAATCCAAGCCATGACACCTATCGGGTATGTAAACTTAGGGGACACCATCCTACGCTCGATGCATACCACTCGATCCCGAAGGGCACGGTCGATGGGGCAAAGTAAGGAAGCGGTGTGTAAGTGTTCCATTATCCACAATTGTAGCAAAAGGTTGTTCCCTTCAAAAAACCTGATGCCTCCCTTAACCTCACTTAGGGCTCGATACAACTCTGCCAAGATCATCGGCACAATAGTAACTGTTTTGCGTTGCTTCTCATGAAATAATGATATTACCACTTATTGCAAACGGGTGCTAATGTGCCTCTCATCTAAAGGAAACATCAATATCCCAAACAGAGCAAGGTTGAAAGCTTTTAGGCGGCGTCTTTGCCACTTTGCCTTGGTTGTGCAAAACTCGTCCCAAAAGATATCAAAACTATCACGGGGTCCAAATCTGGAAAACAAATAATCCAAAGATATCCAGGACTGGTCAAGGCATCCTAGATGCTTATCGTCTTTTAATCCCAAGTCACGGAGGAATCTCGTCCTGGAATGATCTCGAGGAAGTATCATTTCTCTGCCTATGTAGCTTAAACAGGTGAGACCAGACATTTCTGACAAGTTAGGAGTCATTTCACACTCTCCAAATCTGAAAACCAAATTCTGAGGGCCCCAATATGTCAACATTGCCTCCACTAAGTCTGGGGGGTGATATCAAGAAGTGAAGTAAGTGTGTCCAACTTCTCTATTAATTCATGTTGCTCCAATAGTGAAAACATTTTCCACCACTTGACCAATTTCCTAGGAATCTTTACCATCATCAACACTCTGGATCGAATTAGCGGGTCCATACCTGAATGAGTGAAACTTGGTTAGCGACTGGGACATCACAACACTCCCTAGTGGACAAATGCAAGACACGACTGCGGCTATTTTTGCAAAGTGGCCTAAGAGAATGAAAGTGGCTAAAAGTGCAAACTCAACAAAATTGACCTCTAAGACATGAAAATACCACACTAAGGCCTGTATGACTTCACACTCCCCTAGAAAATACTTTGCAAAAGTGACCCATTTTGCAAAAATGGCTGATATGGCCAGAAGTGGCTAAAGATGCAAACTCAAAAGGATGGACCTTAAGGTAGTGGGAAACTTAGTTACGAACTCAATATTCTAAGCATGAGTCAATGAACCACTTTTGTAAAATAATCTTATTTTGCAAAATGGCCGATGTGGCCAAAAATGGCAAAATATGCAAGATTTGGGCTAGGACCCCGCAAAGCCAAGAACCTAAAATACACTAGGAAGACCGGACCCTCCGTGGGTTGCCTACGTATCTCGCCCCCAAAGACAAGAATCAGGTATGCGTAGTTCGGGAACATTGGATATTGAAGATAATTTTAAAAAGACACAAATTTGAAAAACAAAAACATATTTTTTTTCTTATTTTTTTTTTGAAAAAATAATGAAACATTTAAAATCTTTTTGGATTTTCTTTTTCTCTCTTTGTTTTGATTTTGTGAAAAATTATGGGAAAGTGCAAAATCTTTTTCGATTTTTCATTTTCATTTTTTTTATATCACTTTCTTTTAAAAAGATGAGAAAGAAAAATAAAACTTGCTTCATTTTCACCGTTCTTCCCCAAACATTAGTCCGCCAAATGACCTTTCTACCCTCAAAGATGCAACATTTAGCACATAAGATGATTGAATGTCACTTTGTGCCAGCAGGCCCATTTGACACAATTTGGACAGGTTTCCTACAAAGGAACACGGTACCTGGGATCGGGCCCTGCTAGGTCGATATGATGCAAATAAAATGACCTAAAGGCTGACCTATGTTTAGGGTTCACTAACAAGGAAATTCGGGGAAGCGTATGGTCGATGGTGGCTGCTTAACCTTTCCACCCACTCCATACGTCTGACGGCTTCCCCTCCTAAAATAAGGGTGACTCAACAAATAGTTCGTGTACGCGACGCGTACTACGGGACTTGTTACAGAAATAAGACTCATGGTTATGCAAATGATGGAAGTTATAAAGCGGTAACACATAAAGAAAAAAATGTAAACAAATAGACAACTAGCAAATAATAAAACAACATAAACAAAAATAAAAATCAAATAAAGCAAAGAAAACACATAAAAACCTCAACCGAATATCTTAAAAGCCAACAAGATCAAGTACTAGCTTGAACCCACAACTCCCCAGTGGAGTCGCCAGAGATGTCACACCCTTTTTTTTTACACAAACTTCACTAAACCCTCTTAAAATGAATAAAAAGATTTTGCAAAGTTCGAAAGGGTTTTTGAATTTTGAAAGTGACAAAAAATTGTGTTTAAAAGGATTAACTCAGAGTCGCCACCTGACATTTGGTTTCGGTGTGTCAGGTCACCATTTTTTGAAATAATTTTCCTTTTAAAACACTTTAGACTCCAAAACTAAGTCCGCACCAAAGATTCGGGTAAGGGGTTCATTTGACTCGGGGAGAAGGTGTTAGGCATTCCCCAAGTCCCGTAACTAGTACGGTTGCGTACATGATCAAGTTGGCTTTTAAAATATTCAAATTGAGGTTAAAAAACACAAAATAAAAATAAACACACAAGAGGCTCGATGTAGTCCCCACCTACTAAAAGAAAATAGAAAAAAAGAAAAAGTAAATGAAAAATCCTAAACTAACCTATACTGTCAATTCTCCAATGCTCGTCAAGGCTTCCGAAATATTTACAAAGTTCTTTGGGGCATTCCCCGGATAAAAAAATTTACAGAGTCTACGGGGCATTCCCCTGAATATAAACTAAAGGGGACGACCTCTTACCTCGGCAAAATAAAGAAGTGACCTAAGTTTGCCTACCCAAGTGTTGTCGGCCTAAACATGCTCCTAATGAACAAAACGAAATGAAGGGAATTAATTAAAGATAAAGAAGACTTCAATTCATGGTCGTTCTCTTTTTAACAATTAACTCCCAAAACCCCTGACCATTATATTCAAATAGGTATGTAAACAGTAGCAACACTAGCCATTTAGGCTAAATCACAAGACCAAATGGTGAACATGGGAACTCATACAAAACTGAAAATAGACACCTAAGAGGTAATTATGCGAGATGTATGAACCAGATGAACTAACTAGTAAAATAATAGCGAATAAAAGTAAAACAAGTTAGTGATAATGATGCGAGTCAACACTGAAACGTTGAAGGCATTTAGAAACTAGAACATAGGAAATGAAACAAAGTAAAGGCCGGGTGGATCTGAAACACAATAAAGACCCCTCACTGTCTCTCAAGCCCGTTGGAAATCCTTAAAAGCTAAATTCCTCAATTCACCAGAGACAGTGTACTAAAACAACAAAATGCTTACGCCTCCATAAATGTGGTAAACTAGGAATCTACTTTTGAATAAGGCTAATACCTATTAAGCATGGAAATTTTGAAAGGGTGTGCACGTAACAAACTATAATAAAAGACTGTCAAAGTCATTTCCATGGATAATTTTAATTTCTTATTATACTGAAGCTAAGCACATAGATTATCATCTACAACTTCACATTCAAATCTGAAACAGTCCTTAAATGCCTTTTTCATTCTGTTATGACCATAAAGGAAGGTGACTACTGAAAAACGTAAGAGGACAAACTTAAAACTCGTAATGGATATGCAGTTAAGCTTCACACTTTGCTCACTACTACGAAAAGGTTTGGAGTATTCAACTGAATCCTCTCAAGCAAACAAGGTGAATTTAAATCATGGATCTCAACATATTTCAGGGCTATGAATGAAGACAGCCAAATAAAATGAAAATCAGAAGACTTCAAACACCAATTCTAATAAAAAAACTCATTAAGACATAATGAAATTACAGTAACAAAAGGCATGGAGGTGATTTCTTTTGAACCTAAGAAATGTGTCAATTTTCATCAGCCACTACAAAGCAATCGAAGTGCATCAACATGAAAACTTCTCGCCTAATAAGGAAACCAGCCGAATTGGTTACAATAGTAACGAAACACGATTCATCAATTCAGATACTCACGAATTCAAACACACTTCAATTATACACTTCGAAACCAAGCAAATCCGCATTATAAGGCATTTAAGTACAGAGAGTAAAAGCAAACAGAATATCTATAAAAAATAGATTTCGACCAGGTTTAGATTAATCTTAAATCCTCAAAATATTCTTGTTCTAACACTCTAGTTCGATTATCTAATTCTAGGTTCCCATCACACTTCGATCAACACCAAAATAGATAGATAAAGAAGAAAGGAGAAAAACCTGAAGTTGAGCTTTCGATTGAAATATCAACGATTACAGCTAATGAATCGAGCCAAAATGAATGATCCGCAACAGAGTATTTCAACCGGATTCACCAAAGAGAAACAAGGAACCTCGACCAGAATCTACGACGGACAACACTGATCACGAACTCGAGACAACCTCCGTTCAATCAAACTCCATGATTAAAAACCAAAGTCCAGAAGAAGCGGAAACATATTTTCTTTAAGATTTTTTTTTTGATTTTTTTTTTGTTCTTGAAATAAATAAAAAACAAAAGAAAGCTGAATCGACTATATATGTATATATATACTTTTTATTGTTCTTTTCTGCGGAACTTCAAACAGAAAAGAAGATGAAGAAGGTCAAAAACAAAACCAAACCCTAGTCTTCTTCTCTATTTTTTCGAAAATCCTCCCAAAAATCTCTGTGTTTCTCCCTCTAATCACCCGACCTCTAAAAAGCCCCTCTTTTATAGGTAGGTTCTTGAGAAATGGAAGGCTAAGATTGAGCCTTTTTCTCTCAATCTTACGGCTCCCATTGATCAAGACCCACCCCAAGAGTATGAGCATGTGAAAGTATTCTTGAATGTTCCATTAAAATGATGAGAAGTTGGAGAATATTCCGAGTTTGTTAGATGTCAGGCCACGTGGAAGAGGAGAGGAGAGAGGGGGGACCATGACTTACTTGGACTGCCGGATTTTTGAGATTTCCGGCGAGTTTTGGGTGGGGGAACGGCGGCAGACATGGGGCTGAGAAGGGGGCGCCGGTTGGGAGGATTCTCTAGGGTTGGGGGTGTGTTATAATTAGGTTTATATATTAGGGTGAAGAGGAATTGTGGTCGTTGGATTTAAGAGCGTGAAGGGCTAAGATTGAAAGAAGGAGTGGGGCGGGTCAGTGGGTTTGGGTATGGGTTTGGGGCGGATTGAAGAGTGGAGATTGGGCTGCCCATATTTGGGCCTTTCTTCATCCGAATTTGGGCTTCAAATTTAGGACTTTTTTTCAATTTTTAAAGTCCATTAACTAACAAATCCAACCTTTTTTTAAAAATAAAATTAATTTCAATTAACTAAATAAACTATCTCATAATATGAAATATATATATATATATATATATATATATATATACATACAAGTAGAGAAAACAAGTGAAAATCAAACTAAAAAGAAAAATATATTATAAAAGACTACTGATTTAAATTATATTAGAATATATAAGTATATGTATGACATGAGAATATTGTAAAGGTGAAAATATTTTTGTGTTTTCAAATATATGTTTTGAAATTAAAAACAAAAATAGACTCAAATTGTATAATGAAATGGAGTGAATATTTTAAAATATTAAAATACTAACTAATTTTAAAAATAATTGTGCGGGTCAAAAATTAAGCGTCTACAAACTGCCTCTGTCTCCGTGACATGCATAACTAGAAAGATCCTGTGAAGCTGATCTATGAAATCTTGTGGGTCCTCCCTCTGATCTGTCCCCGTGAACTTTGGGGGACTTAAAGCAATAAACTCTCGGACCCTTGAACTCCTAGACCCCTCAGAAGATCCTGCAGTAGCGGATGCCCTAGTATGTTGCTGGTTAGCTACCAACTTTGACAACAAATGCACCGCACTCCTCAACTCCTGATCCGATGGAAGCGGAGGGGGAGCTGGATGTGCGGTCTCCCTAGGAATCTCCTTAGGCTGTGGAGGAGCCAGTAATGGCTGAGTAGGGGTCTCTCCTTGGGCCTCCGATTGGGCCCCATCTACTTGGGGTACCCTATTAGTCCTCTCACCTACTACTGTATCTCTCCCCTGACTAGCCGTAGTCTTCCTAGTCATCGTCATCTGTGCATGAAAACGCCCACACGTAAGTTTAACTCAAATTTCCTATAACTCAGTTCTACAACACAATTAAGATTTGAAAGAAGGGTAATCCATTTCTAAATGCGTTGTAGTCCCCTTATTATATAATGTGGTGCGCAACACATCTATAAACAAGATCCTACTAGACACGGCTTGTAAACTCCCTAGGATTGAACTGCTCTGATACCACTTTTGTCACGCCCCGAACGTGGGGGGCGAGACCGGCACCCGGTGCCTTACCTATCCTTGCTTACCAACTTGCGACTAAGGGACTCTGAACATATAATGTCATACTTTGGCCATGGGCCACATTGCAAGACAATTTGCGAAGCAAAATATAAAACTTAATGGAAACTAACGCTGACTAAACATCAATATGAAGCTAGGCCGGCAAGGCCGTCCTAACTACTATAGTTGACAAACGAAAAAATGAAAGAATATATATATATATATATATAAGGCCTACAGTCCCAACATACTGCACTAACTGACAAGTTATGTTTACAAGCCTCTACTGCTGGATGTACTGTGATCGGAACAGGGCCCCGACCTGGCAAGATGTATACAAAGCTCTAGACCCGGCAACTCCGAAGGACGTGGAGCTTACCGATAAAGCTGAACTCGGGCAATACCTACCGAGGAGGTCTACCCGTCTGTCTGTCTGAACCTGCACGCATGAAATGCAGCGTCCCTAGAAAGTGGGACGTTAGTACGAAATGATGTACCGAGTATGCAAGGCAATAAAATAACTGAAAACTTAAACTAAACTTATAATATAATAATTGAAGTAACTGGGAGTCAAAGATAATCTGAAGGTATGCTTACCTACTAATACTGACTCAGCTCTCTCAATATAGTAAGTAAAATAGGTGTCCGACCCTATAAGGATCGGTATATATAT
>ML254936.1:0-11095 GCA_005239495.1 Nicotiana undulata
TCCAGTTCTTGGGAGGTTTGTTTAGAGTATTAAGGGGACGCTAAGACTTATTATTATTATTAATTTTGAGCTGGTTGCTTGCTTATTATTAAATTGTGAACTGTGATAATTGAATAAATGCGTAGTAAAGTGATGGTCGGCTAGCCTAGTTCCACGATAGGCGCCATCACAGTCTGTTAGGATTTGGGGTCGTGACAGGGAAAAAGGGGGCGCGACAAAACCTATTTCATGTGTTTTCTTATGAAAAACCTATGATTTTTGAACGATGTTTCATTTTCCTAAAAACTAGGGTTTCGTGAAAATCTTATTCAAAACGTTTTTTGATTTTAAAAAGGTGCTTATTCTCTGATTATTATGTGTTTTGATCGATTGTGTTGTGTGTTTCCTCAACCCTAACTAGTTTATATTGAAACCCTAATTTTTGATACTTCGTCTAGATTCCGAAGTTCGTCCATGACTGTTTGCTACATGATTTTGATGTGTGTTTAATTTTCATGATTATTTCTTCGTTTAATTAGAATATCTTGTGGTTTTACCCTAATATGTCTTTATTAGGGTTTCAGACTCGATTCTCTCTGTTAATACTCGATTCATCTGCTTGTTCATGGAAACTTATGTTATTTTTTCCTTAAAATCAGCATTATGTCAATCCTTTGATTCCCTGGTTCACTATGATGATACCTATGTGCTGATTTTCTCAATTATGTGCATGTTTTACAGCCTTTAATTATTTTTTGCCTTATTCTATGATTTACCGTGTTACTTACTGATTCTTTACTAGTTATGTCCTTAATTAAACCCTTTGTGTATTTACCCCTAATTACCTACTCTATACCTCAGTTATTTGATTGCTTTCCTTAATTAACTACCCTATGCTTACTGAGTCTTGATTCTTTCCTTACTAGTCATGTACTGAGTTTCTCTTGCCTTATATGATACTGGTTCTTACCGTTTGAATTAAACTCCCTTAACCTAAGGGAGTACTTGCCTTGATAGCTGACTGATTGATTCCGAGTTCCTTAATTACCATGCTACTATGATTCTTACCTTATTTTTACTACCTGTTTTCAACTATAAATACTCTAGTATTTCACTAACACAGACACGAACACACACACTATTCAATTCTATCTTACACACACACAAATACTCTCTACTGTTCTTCTTTTGATTACCTGCTATTACTAGTCGGCTGCAAGCCAAGACTGGTTATTCTCTTTGCCTATTCTTAATTCTGTACTTGCTATCTTCCAACTGGTATGTCTTCAATTTATGTTTAAGCTTCAAAACAATATGTTTCTTTGGGTATTTCGATTCATCTTATTTCTAATCTGTTTTTACTTATGGTTTTATTGTTCTACTTGCAACTAGTTTGTATGCTTTGCTGCTTCAGTTCTTAATACCCTCCCCTTTAGCCTCAACATGTTAATACCCCCTTTGCATGCTTTAACATGATTCCACTTCTGTCTTCTTTGATTCCTAGTATACTACAATTGCACTATGTGTTACTTAGTCTCCATGTAATCCTGAACACATGATGTCCCAGAACTTTCTCTAAACATGTATATGACTCTGCTTGTTGTATGCTTTTCCCTATGTGCTTCATGCTAGTCCCCTACCCCCTTAGTCCCTGCTTGTGATTGATGAACTTGGTTGGTTCTTGTTTCTTGTTCTATGCGTACTGTTCTGATCCTAAGACTCTGACTGTATTACCCTATCCCTTTTCCAATTGTTTTCACTAAACGAATTCTACTATCTTTCTCCAAAGCTTATTTCAAACAAGTTATTTTCAAAAGATGTTTTTTCTACTTAACTCTTTTCAAATCACATCATGCACTTCACTTTATTCTTAGACCTTTAAATTCTTCCCCCTTAGTGTAAGCACTGATTTGGGACCCTTGAGCTCCCTCTGAACTCTGTCACACTGAGGCTAGCACTTCCACACCGCACTTATCCTACTATGACTTTGAAATCTGGGTGTGAGCATTTCCCGGGAGCCCTTGAGGTTCTTAGGGAACTTTGATACACCCGGATTATGAGAAAGGCTGTGAAATACCATATGGAAATGAGGTTCCGGAGGACTTGGGCCTATCTGCAGGCTTCTTATAGAATATCTTCTTATTTTTCCCTATTTCAATTCATGATCCATGGTCTGTAATAACTTATTGTAAACAACTCTTGGGGATGGATAGTGAAAAGGGAAAGGGGTAACTATGCATGCTATAGATATAAAAGGGTAGAAACCATGCTATTAGGTTTACATTCCCTATGTGTGCTATAGAAATAATGTTTAGGATTAACACGTGCAAAGCATATCGTACATTAGAAATCATGCTCTCTAGGATTGCATGACACTGTTCAGCATTTTATTTCAATATTGTTAGATCACTTAGAAAATTTTGTTCATGGGATCATAACAACAATGGAAAATGCTATCATGTGATTATGTTCATGCATTCTGAAAACGTAATCTAAATCCTGCCTTAAAACGAGCTTTAAAAAATCCTTAAATTATGCTTTACCATGATACGCGTAGAAATAATGTTTTAGGTAAAAAACTATTAAAATCCGTCACCTATGTTATCCCTGAAGTTATGCATGATGTTGTGATCCGGTATTCATTTAGAAATCATGTTTAGGCTATCATGCTGCATTAGATATCATGCAATAGGATCATACTCAGTCTAAGCATATGTCTGAAACAATCCCCTAGCCTAAAATAAACTGGTAATCAGTTATTTGTACACACTTAGAATAACATAGTATTGACAATCTGGACCCTTAATGAACCTGTACCATTGATGCATGTTATTTTACACCTAGGAAAGCCTTAGGTAATCAATTACAAGAAATAAAACCATACATGTCTTTGTGATCATGATCAACTACCAGCATGCTAAAATCAGTAGGCAAGCCATGACTCGGACTTCCTCTCTGAGTTATGTGATATAATTAAACTCTGTTGTTGCCACTTAGACACCATGTTTAGGAGTTAAATCTGGACCTAAATTTGTGTATGAGGCATGCTGTATGTGTGAAATACTTGTGGAGGTAAACTTGAGCCTTTCACCTGCTTATCTGTGTTCCCATTAATTGCAGTCTTACCTGTTTTTTGTTTGTCACCCTAGAATTTTACCTTTTAAAACCTGAGGGTCTGCCTAGTACCTCCCTCTTAGGATAATAGTCCTAACCTCCTCCAAGTCTAATAGGAAAGGGGGTCGAGTAGCAGAATGCAATAGAGTTCGTGACCAATACACGCTTTAATTACCTTCACGGGGTGGAAAAGGGTAGAATATGGATATGATGACCGATGCGTTAATACCACGTCTAGCCCCTCTTTGAGGAGTTTCATACCGGGTATTGCATTGATGTGATCCATATTATCACAAACCTAGGATATCCTTTACTTTACATGCCTAGATTGTAACTCTTTTTAAAACTTAACTTCTCTCCAATTATTTTCAAACACCTGCATGACTAAGACTTAAATCCCCTCTTATTTGAGCCTTTATGTGGTTGTTTGCTAAATCGTACAAATTCACAAAAGCCGTTTGGCCGGTAACCACACTAGTGGATCCTGAGGGGTGCCTAACACCTTCCCCTTAGGATAATTTCAAGCCCTCACCCTATCTCTGGTTAACAACATAGTTGTAAATGAGCGCCTTAGGTGCCCTAACGCACCTCAAAAATCGTTAGGTGACGACTCTTTAAAATGCAAAACCCCTTTCCCAAAGGAAAGAGTTTCTTAACCAAAATGTCATGAACCCGATCTCCGCGAGGAAAAAGGGGAGCGCGACAACATGGCGACTCTGTTGGGGACTTCTTAGGCTTTTACCATTTTCAAACTACCCTGTGAATTTGTACCTTTACTTTGTTTGATATTTGCACCCTTTCCTTTTCTCTTTATGTCCAAAACAAAACTGTCATGTCTCTTTGTTTCCCTTTGTAACCGCTTTAAATCATAACTGTTGTATTTACCGCTTTCTTAACGTGAAAATACATGACAACCTGCTTTTAATGCTTATTATTGCATAATTATGCTCAACATTCATACTCCACTCGTGCCAAACAAAATACTATAACAACGCTTGATGAGTGGTTGCACCCTTCCTATATGATTACTCCCTGAATTCGGAAAGGCTTATTTGCGGTAAAACTAGTCGATCAGCAGTGCAGTCAATGGTTCCGTGCCTTTTCCCCTTGAGTTGTCCGCTCAAGGGTACCAGTCTAAAACCCCAGAGAAACATTACTCTGTTATGTTGTTGCATGCATCATGGTCAAACCTAGCCAAGCTAAAGTGTTGTCCGCACGATAGCTTTTAAGATTTCCTTGGCCAAAAGTCCACTGGGTTTCCCTAAACCCAAACGGACATCATCACGTTCTGTGCATTTATTTGGAGAACTAAATGCTTTATGCTAATTGTTGATGTTAAATAGTCGAGTCTGGTGGGGGTAAGGGTCTAACCTGGTTTGCTTTGCAGAAATATGAGGCACGAAGTCCCCAGGTTCCGCATGGTCTCCAATATCCACCCAAGACTGCTGAGTTGGTGGGAAGAACTACACTCTAGTGACAAAACTCTCGTCAGAAAATATTTGGGCAATCTACCATCTCTCCTAGAAATCCAGCCTAACAACATGATAATAGAGGCTGCTACTTTGTTTTGGGATTGTGAAAAAGTCGTGTTCCCCTTTGGGGACATTGAAATGACACCTCTGCTAGAGGAGATAGGGGGACTGGCCGACCTAGTGTGAGAAACCCCATGGTTGCTAACGCCTGAGAACCGCACAGGCAAAGGATTCCTTAAAATGATGGGTTTGAAGAAGAATGCGGAACTGGTAGGCTTAAAGGAATAGTACATCCCTTTTGACTATTTGTACGAAAGGTACGGTCACAGCAAATCATACCGTACCTACCATGATGAGTTTTCTATCAGATACTTGGGACACATCCATCGCAGATTATTTGTCTTCATGTTTTGCTTCCTGGGTCTAATCGTGTTTCCAATGAAGAAAGAGAGATCTATACTAGGCTAGATATGGTAACCAAGACTTTAATGGAGGGGATTGGTGGGCAGACATTCAGCATTGTACCCATGATCATTGCAGACATATACCGAGCCTTGGAGAAGTGTCAACGAGGAGTGAGACAGTTCGAAGGCTGCAATCAACTACTTCAGCTTTGGCTCATGGAACATCTCCAAAAGGGCAAATACCGACAAGAAATTCATCGAAGGGCCTGGGATGACCACATCGCTTTCCACCATCCAAAGCGAATGAATTACATCCCCGACATGTTCACTCAACCTGAGAATGCCAAAGGATGGGTTGAGCTCTTTGATAATCTGACTGAAGAACAGGTTCAATGGATGTTCGAGTGGTTTTCGACGGAGGATTTCATTGCCCGGTCCAGAGATGCACCATTCCTGATACTGATTGTCCTGAGGGGAACATACCCTTACGTCCCTCTCCGAGTTATGAGACAAGCAGGTAGAAAGCAAGTCATACCTAGGGTAGACAAGATGAGCCATCTTCGAGCAGACTTCCAAAATAATGATAGTCCTCACAAGTGCCAAGCCCAGAACATGTGGCACTGTAAGATTGTGATGGAGAAAAACACCATTGAGCCAGACAGATATCACGCTGGTTGCACCCCTTTCTATTCTGGTTGGTTGGAAGATAATTGGGATGGTCTAGGCAAGCCAGGGTTTGTTCACAGCCACAGGATTATAGATGAAAAGACCCAGGCGCAAGTCAAATACAACCAGCTGCGCAAAAGGATCCGTGAATGCGAGAGCGAGCACCGAGAGATACATGAGTCCAACAAGAAACTGATTGAGGAATGGAAAGATATGGCTATCAGCACCAACAATAGGTTAGGATACTTGGAACGAGGCATAGTCGAACTGGAGGAAAAATTCCTCAAAAGGGTTGAGGACTGTCAAAAGGCTGAGGGGACCGAAGGCGGAAATCTAGCCAGAGCATACTTATTGCTGGGACTTCGCGAGTTGGGGAAGCTGTTCGAGGGGAGCAAGAATGCCGAGTCTGGGGAAGGTTCTTCTGGGACCAAGTAGATAGGAATGTCTTTCTTTCCTTTATCAATGTAATAAGGCCAATGACCATTAGTGACCTTTACTTCCTGTTTATTTAGTGTCGTTTTGGGATTCGTTTATTTCTTATCAATAAAATGAGGCATTTAGCATTTTAAGTTCTCCAAATCAAATTGTCTCTAGGCCTACCTCAGGCACAAATGGGTTCCCAAATTAGGACACGCTTTACATTCCCACACTATGCGTTTAAATACTGCAATACTTTTTCATAATCTTCACTGACTTGGCTACCTTTTGTTTTTGTTTCTTTTTCTTTATTATTCCCCTCCCCAAATGTTAGTTTGTGCACTCTGGCATCATCAGCTTATCGCACAATATCCAAGGGCCCTCCACCTACTCCTCCTCCTAGTCCTCCGAAAGACAAGAACAAAGGCAAGAGTAAGATGGAAGAATCTAGTAATGCCAGGAAGGAGAACATGGTTGAACGGATAGAGGACACCGATGGCCAGGATATTCGGGTCCTAAATGAGAACATGTCGCCACTTGAACAGAAATTGCTGAAATTTCAAGAAGAACTCGATCAGGTTCGAAATCTGGCCAACCTGTCATTTTCCCTCAATGTCCCAGACGTCAACTTCCCAAATGCTCAAAATCCTACACCCCTACAAAATATCCCAAGACAACAGAATCATCCCGCACCTCACCATCACACCACTCCGCCAAAGAACCAAACTCTCCCAACACAATGCAATACTTGCCATACCTCAAACAACACTCCACTAGTTATACCAGAACCTCAGAACCCCACAAAGGACCATTTCCACGCCTATAACAATCCCATATACGTGGAAATCGTGCCACACTCCACTCCACCTATCCCACACACGTCCGAGTCTGATGAAAAAGACCTGCTTATCAAGAACTTGACCGAGGAACTTAGGAAGCTGACCAACCGGGTTCAAGGTGTCGAGGGAATAAAGGGAGTCGAAGGGCTGAATTATGAAGACCTATGCATACAACCCGATGTCGAACTGTCCGAGGGGTACAAACCTCCAAAGTTCGAGATGTTTGACGGTACTGGTGATCCGAGGGTCCATCTAAGGACCTATTGTGACAAGCTGGTTGGCGTGGGAAATGATGAAAGGATCCGCATGAAGCTGTCATGAGGAGTTTGAAGGGAGATGCATTGTCTTGGTACATCAGCAAAGATCACAAGAAGTGGTCAAACTGGGTAAGCATGGCATCTCACTTTATGGACAGATTCAGATTCAATACAGAGAACGCACCACACGTGTCCTATATTCAGAATTTGAAGAAGAAGCCCACAGAGACATTTCACGAGTATTCTACTCGCTGGAGGTACGAAACTGCTAAGGACAGACCCGCCTTAGAAGAGGAGAAGATGAACAAGTTATTTGTCCGGGCCCAGGACCCACAATACTATGAACGGTTGATGATGATCGAGAACCACAAGTTCTCCGACATTATAAAATTAGGCGAGCAGATTGAAGAAGGTATTAAGAGCCGTATGGTCACGAATTTTGAAGCTTTGCAAGCTACAAACAAGGCTTTACAGTCCGGTGGTGTGTCCAAGAAAAGAGACATAGGAGCTGTAATGGTTGCACAAAGATCCAAATCCTCACTCAAATACCAAATCTACCCAACACCACCACTCACATACCAACCAACCCCAAACTACCAAGCATCTTCACCCACTTGCCAAGCTCCACCACCCGCCTACCAATCTCCACCACCTACATATCAACCTACTTCACCTAGATACTTGATGAGTGGTGATTTTACCACACATTTTAGCCTTTTCTCATTAGATTTTGTATTGTTAAATGATAACTTGAGGTCGTTTTGAGTGTATAATTGCTCTATTTGCAGGAAGATGATGCCATAAAGTGGTTAAGGTCAAATTGGAGTGAAATTGAGCAAAAGAGAGTAAAGAAGAAAAAAAGAGGGGAGCAATGGCCGAATGCGATCGCATATGCAACATGCGAATCGCATTTCGAGCCCAAAGATCGCATACCTCAACAGAAAGTTGAGTCAAGTTTAATGAGTGAAATGCGGTCGAATATGCGATAGCATATCTCAAATGCGGTTCGCATTTGAGTCGCATCACCATCTGATGCCTGAAGCTACATTGTAAATGCGACGCACGAATGCGATCCCACATCACTAATGCGGACCGCATATCTCAAATGCGATGAACCTCTGGGACATAGGGTTTTGATATGCGATGAACAACGTGAAGATGCGAATCGCATCCCTGTTATGCGACAAGAATGGGATCGCATATCGGCCCGACATGGGTGTTTTTGTCCACTTTTCACTCGAATTTTTGGCCCACTATAAAAAGCATACCTTGGCAACATATTAGGGATGAATATTTGGCATATCTTTGCACATATTTTGAGCTTTGTAAATATATTTTGAATAGAGAAGAACAAGTATTGATTTGTGGGTTTGCACACACACTTTGGATTTGTAGATTTCGACATTGTGGTGAAGTTTTCTTTACCCATTTGTGTTTATTTCTTCATTTCCTTGCTTTGTATTGTATATCTAAGTGTGTAGTATTTTTCCAACACTTGAATATGGTTTATGGGAATATTCATGTTTAAAGTGTGGATTAAATACCTTGTTGTGCTTATGTATTGAATGATTTTCATATATTTGTGAAGTGGGTGTTTGTTATTTTAATTATTCTTGTTCTTTAATGTTTCCAAAGGGATTAGCTAACCCTAGGACTCGCCCATTAACTCCGAATTAGTTTTGGAAAAGATTATTTGGGGTTGGGAAAGATTAATTAACAAGAACTTGAGGATTTAACCCTCATTTTATAGATTCTACCTAGGGATAGGATTGAACTACTTGTAGCCAAACTCGGAAGTGCTTAATCTCCTAATTGGGTTAGGGATAATTCAATTAGGAAGTCTTGTTAGTCTTTGGGAAAAGCTAATTAAGAAATGTTATCCGTGGCTAATTAACATTACCCGCTCATATTTGTAAAATCGTGAAATACATTGGATCGTTACTCGAGTGTAATACCCGAAGCATCGATACTTGTTGCCATCGATCATTTTAATTGCTTTCTAGGTTAGTTTATATTTTCGCATTTAGTTATAAACAATTATCAAAAACCCAAAATCGTACTTGTTTGGCACTGCACAATAAGTGATAATTCTCTAGCATTCCTAAACGTCCTCATATTGTTCTCTGTGGGATTCGACCCCAACCTTGTTGGGTTACTATATTTGACAACGATCGCTTACATTCTTTTAAGGTGTAAATTGAGCGTATCAAATTTTGGCGCCGTTGCCGGGGAACAATAGGCGTAACTTAGGTTATTGGTGGTTGAAGAAGTAAGCTTGAGTGCTTTAATCCAAACTTGTGAATATTTGTGTAATTAATTTTTCTTGTTTATTTTCTTAATTTTTCATATAAAAAAAAAATAAATATATGGCATCATATAATGAATATTGGTCGGATGGTAGTTGTTCATATTTTGATGACCCTTGTCCTTATTGTGGAGGACCACACTCGTGGCAAAATTGTTTAAATTCTCCCGGGGATGACTTGTGCGCACAATTTCAAACCCATGAGTGGAGTATTTGTGATAGGTGTGGTGGCCAAAATGGTCATGTGTATGATTGTTTGTATTTGTCCGTCCCTTCCCCGAGCCCCCACTATGATGAATCTACTTTTTGTGATGGAAATTTTAGGGGCAATGAAGTGGAGGAATTTGAGCATAATAGCAATGGAGAGTTCAAGCTCATGTTGGAATGTCTACTTGAAAAAGGAAACCATGAGCAACATGCCTTGGAGGAACTTTTGGAGACCAATTTCCAGAATGATTTGGTACTTGAAAGGCTACACTCACAAATGGATGCAATGATTGAAGCTTCAAGGGCTCAAAAAGCCTTGGAGGTGAGTGATAGCCAAGAAGTTGAATCCATGGCACTTGAACAAAACCAAGAAGAACTCTCAAATGCTCAAAATGAGAGGATGATGCATATGTTGGAGGCCATTCTGGAAAATGAGGAAAAGCACAACCTCGCGCTCGAAGGCTTGAAATGTGATGTAGCTCAGAATGATGAACACATCCGCACTTTGGAGGATCAATTGCAAGCATTGATGGAAACTCATCATGTATCTCAAGTCGCAAGTGTGGATGAAAGTCAAGAAGAGTTCATAACCGAGGGCGAGGATGAGTGTTACTTTGAGGAATCAAGCCTTGAACATCCGCCAACCGACTCCATGAAAATTTCGGATGCCAACAAAAATATGGAACTTGAGTCAACCGTGGTGATTGAAAATTTGGTTGAGTTTGACTCAATTCCGGGGGAAAATGAGGATGTCAAAATTGAAGAAAAATTGCAAGTTGGGAGTTTGAAGGCACATTCCAAGCATTTCTCAACTTTGGAATTGTGTGGTGAAACGGAAGTTGAAATACAGGAGTCCTTGGAGTATTGCGAGGAGTAAAATTTCGTGCCGTACATCTTGCAATTTGAGGAACAAAGGAGACAAAATGACATCCCTCACATACGGGCCAAGAAGTGCAGAATGAAGAATTTCAGGCTTGGTCCGGTCATCTCTCTACCACCTCCCACCACCCGTGGGCATAAGCTTGATTCCAAGCTAGGTNTGAAAATTTTCTTTTTAGAATAGCTTCACATATGATTTCTAACCAATCTGCCAAGTTTATTTTTTTGGAGTTGATTTTAGCAGGTTTTGGTCACGCAGGCGCGGGCCTCTCAAACGCAGGTGCGATGGCGAGGAGGCTGACGAGAGCTCACAGCCATTCTGACCAGCCACTTCTCCTACAGTCTGCTAGTCTGATGCAGACCTCAGGGAGACCCTCAAACTTTGATCTTTTATTTTGATATTGTGCAGTGAGGTCACTGCAATATTTATCGTTGGGGGTGGCATGTGCATATTTGTTGTTTCTACGATGTGCCCTTGCCGGGCTTTAGTGTTATTATAGATATGATGTGCCCTTGCCGGGCTTGGTATGATTTGGTTTAGCTGTTTTAGTAGTTG
>ML254939.1:0-38139 GCA_005239495.1 Nicotiana undulata
CTCGGAGATCTGCGGACGCTGCAGATTATACCTCGAGTCTCCTGATACCGCTGCTGCTGGATAGTTGAGATACCGCGTGCTAGGACTTGGATATGCACATGGGGAAAACATGCGCAGAAAGGCGTGAGTACTCCACATTCGGTACCCAGTAAGTGCCAAGCCTAACCCCAGTCAAGTAGTGACGAGGTCAGGTAGAGGCCCTACTGAGGTTTTGCAAAATAACAGGTATAGAGAACAAATAAGTAAAACAGGTGATAATGGACAGGAATTATAAGTAAAGGCTAGCAAGAAACGGTATAATCAAATGCTCGGATCAACGCAATATATATATATAAAGCTCTGTAAGAAAGTAAAGGTACAATGCAATTCAATATGAGGGAAAGGCTCAGGTCTCTGCCCGCAATCCCTATGTATGCAATGCAGTATGAGGAAAAGGCTTAGGTTTATGCCCACAATCCCTGTATGCAATACAGAATGAGGGAAAGGCTCAGGTCTATGCCCGCAATACCTGTATGCAATGCAGAATGAGGGAAAGGCTCAGGTCTATGCCCGCAATACCTGTATGCAATGCAGAATGAGGGAAAGGCTCAGGTCTATGCCCTCAATCCCTGTACGCAATGCAGAATGAGGGAAAGGCTCAGGTCTATGCCCGGAATCCCTGTATGCATACGTAATATAAAGTAAATCTTCAAAATAACGTAGTTAAGGGTTTGAGGAAATACCAGTTGGAAATCTCGAAGAAAAATCAATAAATTAGTTTCAAATAATAGTAACGATTGGAAAATCAGTTAGAAATCAATTTACCATGATAGATCTTAAGTTATTATGCAATTTAAATAATAGCAGTAATAATAGAGTTGAAAAGAAAGCATTATGTAGAAAGAAATAAGGAACTTCAGTGAAAATATCCCGTGCACGCGCTCGTCACCTCACGTACACGGGGGTTTTATGAGAAAAACCAGTAAAAATGCCTAAGGGAGATTCCCCAACACAAAGATAGGCAAGCCACTTACCTCAACTGTGCAAATCAACCGCTAATCACTCTCTTGCCACGAGTATCCAACTCCGGGTGGCCCAAAACTATTCAATTCGATGGGATAACGTAAATATAAATCAAGAAAGCGAAATAACTAATTAATTCAGAACTAATACGCGGAATTAGAAAATTTGACCAAAACGCCCCTCGGGCCCACGTCTCGGATTCGGGTAAAATTTATATTTTCTGAACCCTTGTTCGCTCACGTGTCTAACCATATGACAATCTCTAAAATCGGAGGTTAATTACCCAATCAAAACCCCAAAATTAGGTCTAAGAAGTTTCTTCCATCTTCCCCAAAATTTAACTCAAAATCATGAATTTAATGGTGGGATTTAAGATTAGGAATGCGGAAATTAACCTATGGTGGTAGAAAATCACTTACCTTGATTACCCACGTGAAAATCCTCTCAAAGATCACCTATCCCGAGCTCCCACAACTCAAAAATGGTGAAATAACATAACCCTCGGATTTTTAGAATATGAACAGGGATTTCCGCACCTGCGGTCCCTTTAACCGCACCTGCGGAATAATCATCGNNNNTCCCGAGCTCCCACAACTCAAAAATGGTGAAATAACATAACCCTCGGATTTTTAGAATATGAACAGGGATTTCCGCACCTGCGGTCCCTTTAACCGCACCTGCGGTACCGCACCTACGGAAATTTCATCGCAGCTGCGAGATTTCATTTAAAGCTCTGGGACCGCTCCTGCGATAGAGAGGTCGCGCCTGCGGTTATGCGCCTGCGGAGCCCAGGTCGCGCCTGCTGTTCCATGCCTGCGGAGCCCAGGTCGCACCTGCGTTTCCCTGACCAGGCCACTGGGACTTCGCACCTGCGGCATAAGTTCCGCGCCTGCGTGCTCGCACCTGCGGAAATTCCATCGCAGGTGCGGAACACCAGATACAGGTCTGGTTCAGCACTTTGAAATTTTCCAAACTTCCCGTTAAACATCCGAATCGACTCCGAGGCCCCCGGGACCTCAACCAAAACCACCAACTGACCCCAATACCTCATTCCAACTTAGTCGAGCCTTAAAAACACGTCCCCTAACATCAAAATATCCAAAAATGCATAGATTCAAGCCTAGGAACTTAGGAATTTTCAAGAATTCACTTCCGACGCCGAACCACGTCTAGACTCGTTCGAATGACCTCAAATTTTGAACACAGGTCCTAAATGACATTCCAGACCTGCAGTCACTTTCGGAATTCCATTCCGAGTCCGATATCAAAATCTCACCTATCGGCCGAAATCGCCGAAATTCTAACTTTCGCCAATTCAAGCCTAAATCTACGTCTGGCCTCAAAAACACATTCCGAACACGCTCCCAACCCCGAAATCACTCAACGGAGCTGACGGAGTCGACGGATTTCCATTCCGGATCCGTCTTCACACAGCTCCCGCTCCGGCCCAATTTCTAAGGTCAAAGCTCACCTTAAAGGACTATATGTCCAAAAACACTCCAATTTTCATCACTCAACGCTCTGACTCATTCCATTAACCTAATAAGACAAGGGAGGAACAATTATCAGGGGATCGGGGCGCTAACTCTCCAAAATGATCGGCCAAGTCGTTACAAAGAGTGCATGCTTAACAATAATCTGCCTACGCACTGCTGGGGATCGACCGGCCCGTACGAAGAGTGTGTCTATCAATGTAATCATATCATATCATAGTGTAACTTCATCCATGCACTGCCGGGGATCGACCGGCCCGTACCAAGAGTGCATTCTTAATTAGTTCCTTGTGCACTGCCAGGGATCGACCGGCCCGTACCAAGAGTGCACTATAAATCCGTCATGGCGTACAGCCCGCTCCTATAAGAGTGAAGGAAATTACATATCGCTCGCGGGATGTAAATTACGAAGCGACAACATGCGCACACAGAATGCAAAGTTCATTTCACCACAATACTTTCCCATTATTTAAGTAAATGAAAGCTCAAGGAAACAATAATATCTTACGAGTACAAAACTTATAAGTCATTTCTTTTCCGTTCATAATACTTTCCATAAAAAATTTCTTTCATATTACTTCCCATAAGTCAATTCATTTCATAATACTTTTCCGTGAAAACAATTTCCTTCCATATTATTTTAAGATCCATAAATCTCAGAGAAACAAAACCACACAACAGGATATTATAACATACATATAATTCATTACAAGAAGTATACAGGGCATGATGTGGGGCCTAACTACCTGGACATAACGATAGTAGCCGCTACGTACGGACTCTCGTCACTTGGTACGTACGTGGCCCCAGCAAACAATTACATGCAGTATGTAGAACACCTAAGCGGACAATTCCCTCTTACAAGGTTAGAAAGGAGACTCACCTCGCTCTGAAGATTCATCACCGGCTTCCAAGCCTCTACGACAACTAAAATGGATGCGCAACGCTCCCAAACTATCCAAGTAACGATAATTCAATGAAAATATACTCAATAGATCATAACCAATTCAAATTACAAAGTTCCTAAGCCCGACTCAATGAAATGACCAAAATGCCCTTAGGCCCACGTGATCGGACCTCGAAAATTCTTGAAGAAAATACCTACCCGAAGCTTTACTAATTCAATTACACATTTTACTCAATTATTCATGCTCAATTCGTGGCTAAAATCCAAATTTCCAAATTTCTAGGTTTTCTTCAAAATACTAATTTTTCCACAAATATTCCCTAATTTTCATGTTGTAATCCATGATATAATCTTGTATTTAACTTGGAAATAAGTAGAATGATCTTACCTCTGAATCTTGGTTGAAATATTCCTTGAAATGCTCTTTAAATCCGTCCATGGCATATGTAAAATGAGGAAGAAATGCAAAAATCCCGTTTCAAATCAACACTACCCAGAACCGACCCTGTGCGATCGCACCACAGGCTTCCGTGATCGCACAGGCCTTCCATGATGCTTCCAAAATTCCTCCCGTGCGTTCGCATAAGTCCTCATGCGTTCGCACAAGCGTAAGCCCCAGAAGCCTCCAAGCGCACCGTGTGCGATCGCACAAGATTACCTGCGGTCGCACAGGCCAATTCTCTGCAGCCTAAATTTTCCTTCTATGCGATTGCATACCTTCAGGTGCGATCGCACAAGCCAAAATTCCAGACCTCTAATTTCTTCTCCGCGATCGCATTTCAAAGACCGCGATCGCTCAGCATACCAGATAAACCAGAAAACCAACAACAAAAATTAAACCTGAAATGCCCCGAAAAACCACCCTGAAACACACCCGAGGCCCTCGGGACCTCGTCCAAACACACGACTCCGTCCCAAGACATCCCACGAACCTGCTCAAGGCTTCAAATCACATCAAACAATGCCGAACTCACGAATCGCACTAAAATCCAACTTTATGAACTTTGAAATTTCTAACTTTCACATCCGATGCCGAAACCTATCAAATCACGTCCGATTGATCTCAAATTTTGCACACAAGTCATATTCGACATTACGGACCTGCTCCAACTTCCGAAATCGCATTCCGACCCCGATATCAAAATTTCCATTTCTGATCGAATTGTTCAAAAACCTTCAGTTTTTTATCTTTAGCAAAATGACCTTAAATTGACTTCCGGATATCCGAATTAACTTTTGATCGCGCTCCCAACTCCAGAATAACCATAGGAAGCTATTCTTAGACTCAGAATCCCTAACGGACATCAATATCATTGGAATTTACTTCAAGCCAAACTTAGGAAATTTCTTCAAAAAATACTGACTTCCACAATATACACCGAAACGCTCTCGGGTTATCCAAAACCCGTTCCGTACATACGCCCAAGTCCAAAATCATCATATGAACCTGCAGGAACTCTCAGATCCTGATTCCGAGGTCGTTTACTCAAAATTTGCCTTACTCGATTTCTTCAACTTAAGACTTCTGAAATGAGAATTTCCCTTTAAATTCAACTCCGATCTTCCTGAATTTCAATTCCGACAATATGCGCAAGTCAATATACCTGAAATGAAGTTGTTCGTGGCTCCCAACTGCTGAACGACGCGTTGGATCTCAAAACGACCGGTCGGGTCGTTACAGATTCGTGAAGAATTAGAAGCAGAGAATATATCAATTGACGATGCATTATACCAACGAATTAATGCTTCCAACAACGACGCACTGGTAATATCCCTACTTATACATGACACTAACGTAAAAAGAGTGTTGATTGATCCATGTAGCTCAGTGAACATCATTTTGCCGAGAGTTGTGGGAGAAATGTTAATGGAGGGTCAAGTAATCCCAAAAGCACGAGCCTTATCCGGGTTTGAAAACACTACGGTCATAACAAAAGAGGAAATTGAGCTTAGCACTTATGCGGAAGGAGTGATCAAAAACACTAGATTCCAAGTCATCGATACTGACACGACCTATAACGTGATCATGGGAAGACCATGGATCCACGACATGAAAGTTGTTCCATCTACCTTACATCAGGTAATTAAAGTCCCTTCTGAATGGGGAATTCAACAGATCTGAGGTCATCAGCAAACCTCGAGGAATATATATTTCGTGGCATACTCTAACAAAAATGAAGAAGCAGAGAAAACAAAAGACGAAAGATACGTTCAAGCAGGTATGGAAACAACTATGGTTCAAACAAGTACAGAAGAAACTATTAATCAAACAGGAACAAAAGAAACTATTGTTCAAATAGTTTCGGAAGAAGATAGTCACGAAAAGGTGAACCAAGTCACCTCGAAAGAAGTATCAAAACATGCAGACATGGATTCCATACCCGATGTCATTCAAGAACAAGGAGAGGATGAGAATATCAAAACAACTACAGAAGAGCTCGAAGTTGTTCCATTATTCGAATAGAAGCCCG
The DNA here is from genome assembly GCA_005239495.1 of Nicotiana undulata. Classification (NCBI taxonomy): domain Eukaryota; kingdom Viridiplantae; phylum Streptophyta; class Magnoliopsida; order Solanales; family Solanaceae; genus Nicotiana; species Nicotiana undulata. Next base: position 5,874 of record ML254939.1, read on the forward strand.
AACAAAAAGTCTATACAGGCACGAGGAAAAGCCCCAACAGAAAAGGTAAGTTAATTGAATATTTAAAGGCTAACGCATATTTCTTTGCTTGGTCCCATTCATGCATGATAGGTATTCCACCGGAGGGGATGACTCATAAATTAAATGAAGATCCATCCTTCATGCCTGTCAAGCAAAAGAAAAGAAAGCAAGGACCATTCAAAAACCAAGTGATCGACGAAGAGGGGGACATACTGTTACAAGGTCATGCCTTTTGGCCTGAAAAATGCTGGAGCCACGTATCAAAGGTTGGTGACCAAGATGTTCCAAGAACATCTGGGAAAAATGATGGAGTTATACATTAATGACATGCTGGTAAAATCGACACATGTGAAAGATCACTTCCAACATCTTTCAATTACCTTCGAAATCATGCGCATATATAACATGAAACTAAATCCAGAAAAATGCACCGTTGGAATAAAATCGGGTAAGGTTTTGGGTTTCCTTGTATCAAATAGAGGAATAGAGGTAAATCCTGCTCAGATTAAAGTTGTTGATGAAATACCTAATGTACTGACTAGCAAAAAGGAAGTTCAACGACTAACAGGAAGTATTGCAGCCTTAGGAAGATTTATTTCACGGTCTTCAGAGAATAGTTTTAAATTTTTTTTAATTCTTAAAAAGTAGAATCAGTTTGAATGGACTGAAGGATGTCAGCAGGCTCTCAAGGATCTGAAGGCCTGCATATCAAAACCCATGTTGCTATCTAAGCCAAAAGAGGGGGAGAGGCTGTATGTCTATCTAGCCGTTTCCAAAATTGTCGTAAGTGCAATACTGGTAAGAGAAGACAAAGGTAAACAATCTCCAATTTATTATGTAAGAAAGTCTCTATTAGATGTTGAAACTAGATACCCACATCTAGAAAAATTAGCCTTAGCTTCAATCATGGCAGCTAGAAAATTAAGGCCATACTTTCAATGTCATCCAATAACCGTTGTGACCTCATACCCATTGAGAAATATTCTGCATAAACAAGAACTATTAGGAAGATTAGCTAAATGGGCAATAGAACTAAGCGAGCATGACATAATATATCATACTAGGACTGCAATAAAATCTCAAATTATAACTAATTTCATCGTTGATTTTAATACTAGCATAATCCATGAAGTGCAAAAAGAGTTACAACTCTTCAATGGGGCTAATCCAGGGGTATGGACCCTATTTACTGACGGTTCCTCTAATGTGAAAGGAGCTGGTATGGGAATTGTTTTAATATCACCTACGGGTAAAAAGATACGGCAAGCTACTAAATATTATCCCATAACTAACAATGAAGTAGAGTACGAAATTGTTATTGCAGGGCTTGAACTGGTACGGGAGCTCTCAATCGAGTAGATCGTGATCAAAAGTGACTCTCAACTAGTGGTGAACCAGATACAGGGGACTTACACCGGTAGAGAGGCCCGAATGCAACAATACATGGAAAAGGCACGAGACCTGGTAAGACAATTCCAGTCATGGAAAGTTATGCAAATACCCAGGGAAGAAAATGCAGAAGCGAATGCATTAGCTAATCTCGCGGCAGTTGCGGAAGTAACAAATAAAGACAATGCAATTGTCATTCACTTATTTCACTCAACGATTGACCAATCCGGGAACACAACGTGGCACGGGCATTAAATAGAAGTGACAAGCGACGCCTACATTCAGAGATGGGTGCAATGTTACGAGTGAAGCGGCAGCAAAATATTCCTGCAATAAATGAGTATCCACTTACCAAATATTAATCGATAAATAAATGGTAAGTGGGGGGACTATCTGTATTGGTAAAAAAGAGCTTCACACGTGTAACAATTGTGATGATTTAGCAATCTATGTGGAACAATAAAAATGTGACAACTGGACGGGGACTTTATGAAGAGGTACGAGACAAAGAGGCACGGAATAGCATACCCACGGGGAAATCAGCTACGAAAATATCAACCTGGTTGAGAAGATGAAGAGACGTGGACAGAATGAATCTGGATAGAACAAAGGGAAAATTCGGAGATCTTCAACTTACGAGTCAAACGTTACCTAAACCTTCATGCAACAGTTACAGTCAATCATTATAACGTTTCATTAATGCCATTATTAGCCATTAATGCTCGGTCACTACAAAAGGTAGACGTTATATTAAGAAATTCCCTATATAAGGGAGTAAAATATAACTTGTAGAGGAAACTTGAATCGAAATAGCATTATATTTATTTTACGCATTTTATTGCTTCTTATTTACGAATTTACTTACAGTCTTTAGCATATTTTTTGGTTATCAAAAACCTGTGTTCTTCTTAAAATAGCTTTTGCTAAAGAAACTCGTTCTTTGGTTAAACAAACGTGTACCCAGTAAGTATCCTGCCTAACCTAAAATAGGTAGTGTCGAGAGGTCGACTTTGACACTTACTAGAGGTCAACGTAATATAATCAACTGTGACGCTAAGTAATGATCTCTAAAATACAGAATATCTTACGATTTCTAGTCAAATATGCAACTTAATAGTCGCTACGGGACGGACCGAGTCAAAAACCCTACCGGGTTTGCTCACACGCCCGTCACCTAGAATGTGTGTCACCTTATTTATTAAAATAGTACGAAATACCGGTGTTTCATACCCTTAAGTCTCGATGTACAATCGTTACTTACCTCAAACCGGAAAAAATACTAACCTGCGATGCCTTTACCTCTTGACTCGGCCTCCAATTGCTCTGAATCTAACAAAAATCGGTGCCATATTATCAATACATGTTAAAAGAACGAAACCCACATGAAAATTATCATATTTGATCAAAAATCCCGAAATTTGCAAAACCCAGCCCCAGGCCCATGTCTCAGAATCCGAGAAAAATCACAAAACTAGTATCCTTATTCACTCACGAGTCTACCCATATCAAATTCATCGAAATCCCTTATCAAATGGCCATCGAAATCCCCAAAAGAACTCTCCAATATTTTTTCCATTTTCTCTCAATTTTAACCCCAAATTCCCAAATTAAATGATAAAAATCAAGACATAATCATGGAATTAAACCAATTTGATTGAAGAACACTTACCCCAATCACTCTACTGAAAATCCTCTCAATTTCTCCTTCTCCCGAGCTCTCTATTGACTTTTGGTGTTATGAGCTTAAACCCTCTGAACTTAAACATTCTACCAAGGTTTTACTTCATCGCGATTGTGGAAATTCCCACGCGATCGCGAAGCACAAATAACGTTGCCCCACAATTAGACTTACGCGATCGAAGAAAACCCACGCAATCGCGATTCACTGCCACACAACTCCACGTGATCGAAACCTGCCTCACGCGAACGCGTAGAGCAATCGTCTGAGCCCTCATCAGCTCACTTCCTTCTACGCGAACGCGACCCTGACCACGCGTTCGCTAAGCACAACCCAACTCTAACTCACAATTGCATCGAACCCCTCTGCGATCGCATAGAATAAACCAACGCATACCTTATATAAGCTTACGCGATCGCGAACACACCCATGCGATCGCATATAATAAAACCAGAAGAATCACACCAGCAAAATCTGCCAACATCCTAAGTCCAAAAATGGCCCGTTGAGCATGTGAAACACACCCTAGGCCCTCGGGACCTCAACCAAATATGCCAACACATCCCATAACATCATTCAAACTTGTCAAGCCTTTGAACCCCTCAAAACAACACCAAAACACCAAATCTACCTCGGATTCAAGCCTAAAAACTTAGAAACTTCTAAATTCCACAAACAACGTCGAAACCTAACAAATCACCTCCGAATGACTTGAAATTTTTCTCACACATCCCAAATGCCACTATGAACCTGTTCTAACTTTCGAAATTCCATTCCGACCCTGATAGCTAATTTTCCATTGCCAATCGAAATAAGCCAAAAATCCAATTCTGCCAATTTAAGCCTAATTTAAGCCTAATTCATGAATTGTCAAGGGGATTAACTACTAAATCTTAGAAAAATCTAGGTTTTAAGTAGTAGATGGGATTTTTGGGAATTTGATGAACTATCCAATTAATGCTATGAATTCAAGTAGAAACTTCATATTAATGATCCTTAGTCTATGGGTGAGTGATTCCTCCGAGAATTTTCGGGATTCGAGCATGCGGGCCTGGGGTCAAATTTTAGTATTTTTGGAAGAATAGTAGAAAATGTATAATTAGTCTTTGGAATTGGTTTATTGAGTAATTATTGATGTTAATAAATCCATTATGTATAGATATTATCGATTCAGAGTTGGATTTGAGAGGAAAGGTTATGATTGAGTCTTGACTTGCATTTTGGAGCCGAGGTAAGTGTTTGGCCTAACCTTAGCTTGAGGGAATAGGTATAGAGTCTTATTTGCTATGTGTAATTCATGTCCAACGTATAGGTGAGGTGACGGGTTCCTATATGTTGTGGTCAAGCATGCCCGTAGGTCAAACGTCATGAATCATACAGTGTTCTTAATATTCTCTGTATTATGAGTAATTGGTGATTTATAAGTGATACCTTGATGTTGTTTCATGACATGGGGAGTTATTGTGTTATTTGTTTCAGTTGAGGCTTTTACTGTTGAAACTGTATTTCTGATGCGAGGTTGGTTATAGTTGAGTCCCTTGCCGGGAAGATAGAATTTTATTGAGCATTTCCTTACACTTGAGATTTCTCATTGTTGATGTTCACATTATATTGTTGCTTTTATATTATTTATCGCACGAGGGTACATGCCGTGCTGATTATTTATTATTTATCACACGAGGGGACATTCCGTGTTGATCGTTATTATTTATCGCACGAGGGGACATGTCGTGCTGATTGTTTATTACTTATCACACGAGGGGATATGTCGTGCTGATTGTTTATTATTTATCGCACGAGGGGACATGCCGTGCTGATTATTTATTATTTATCACACGACGGGACATGTCGTGTTGATCGTTTATTATTTATCGCACGAGGGGACATGCCGTGCTGATTGTTTATTATTTGTCACATGAAGGGACATGCCGTGTTGATCGTTTATTATTTATTGCACGAGGGGACATTCTGTGCCGAGTGTTACTATATATGCACGAGGGGACATTCTGTGCCGAGTGATTGCGAGATTATGCACGATGGGACATGCCGTGCCTTTTGCTGTTCATTATCTGTGTTGATGACGTTAAATTCCTGCTTTTACCTTTTTACATTTCAGTTATTACCCTGTTCTACCGTGCTAGAATTTTGTTGCCCCTCTTTCCCCCAGCATGTTCTCCCCGTATATGTTTTTACTTTCTTATTTTCGTAGATATTTTCCTGTTATTATATGGAATTGCAGAAGTATATATATTGTTGTCGGTCCTAGCCTCGTCACTACTTTGCCGAGGTTAGGCTCGGCACTTACTCAGTACATGGGGTCGGTTGTACTGATGCTACACCTACACTTCTTTATGTTGCGCAGACTACGCAGCCGGACCCGGTGGTCACTGACAGTCGGAGCATTTCATCAGTTCATACAGGAGACATCGAGGTAGACCCGCAGACATTCGTGGGCCTTGGCGTCAGCTTCTACCCTTCACTTTCAGCTCTGTCTCATCTTATAGTTCAAAGACAGTCATATGTATTTATTTCATACCTTTGTATTTAGTGATCTCTTAGACAGTTCGTGAGTATGTGACACTAGTTCTGGGATTTGTATATGGGTTTTATCTCGAAGTTGCTATATTATTTGTGGTAATTTTTTAACCTTCATATTGTTGACCATCGATGCCTTAGTTATCTAGTTCGTTTTAGGTGTTAATGAGTTTTATTTAGTTCAATGTTGGCTTGTCTAGCGGGTTCAACGTTAGACGCAGTCATGGCCCGAAGGTGGGATTTCGGGTCGTGACAAGTTGGTATCAGAGCCCTAGGTTGCTTAGGTCTCACAGCTCACGAACAAACTTGGTAGAGTCTGAGGGATCGGTACGGAGACGTCTGCACTTATCCCCTAGAGGCTGCAAAGTTAGGAATAACTTCATATCTTTTATTCTCTGTCGTGCCATTTAAATTCTAAATACTAATTGAGTCTCTATCCTACTCTCTCGCAGATGGACAGGACGCGTGCTTCCTTATCGACTTATCAGCAGCTTGATCCTCATATTGCAGCTCTTACGAGGGGCCGAGGCCGAGGCCGCGCTAGAGGCCGAGGCAGAGCTAGAGCAGCAGCTCCAGTTGAGGACCCACAGGTAGACTTTGCCGGTGAGGATCCTACTCAGACAGTCCCAGTTGGACCAGCTCAGGTCCCAGAGGGGTTCATTGCTACCCCGGTGCTTCAGGATGCTCTAGTCCGCTTGGTGGGACTTATGGAGAGCGTGGCTCAGGCCGATTTTCTTCCTACTGCACCAGTTGGTTCTCAGGCTGGGGGAGGTACCCAGACTCCTATTATTCATACCCTAGAGCAGGTTGCCACTCAGTTTAAGACTCCGGCACCTCAGACAGCTGGAGTAGCTCAGCCGGGTATTGTGGCACCAGCAGCTGTGGGTGGAGCTATGTCAGCAGATGCCCTATAGAGACTAGATCGGTTCACCAAGTTATTCACTACTACATTTGTTGGTGCACCATCAGAGGATCCCTATGATTATTTAGATAGTTGTTATGAGGTTCTTCGGAACATGGGCGTTGTGGAGTCCAATGGAGTTGACTTTGCTACTTTTCGGTTGTCTGGCGTAGCCAAGACTTGGTGGAGAGACGATTGCCTGACCAGACCAGCTGGGTCTGCACCTTTGACTTGGGCTCAGTTCTCCGAGTTATTCTTGGGGAAGTTTCTTCCCATTACTCAGCGAGAGGATCCTCCGAGGCAGTTTGAGCGCCTTCAGCAGGGGTCTAAGTTTGTCACTCAGTACGAGACCAGGTTCATCACTCTAGCCAGGCATGCACTTGTGATACTTCCCACTGATCGGGAGAGGGTTCAGAGATTTATTGAGGGTTTGTCCCAGCCTATTAGACTTCAGATAGCCAGGGAGACGGGTACTGATATCTCCTTTCAGAATGCAGCCGATGTGGCCAGACGCATTGAGATGGTATTATCCTAGGGTGGTGGTCAGGGGTCTGACAAGAAACCTCATCATTTCGTCTGTTTCAGTGGTTCCTCGTCTGGAGGCAGAGATTCATTTGGTAGAGGACATCCCCCTAGGCCGTATCAGTCAGCACTCCAGGCATCCCGTAGTGCATCATCAGCCCCCATCAATGCACTGCCGATTCAGAGTCTTCAAGGTAGTCATTCTGGTCGTCAGGGACAGTTCCAGGGTCAGTATTCTCAGCAGCCGAGGGCTTGCTACACTTGCGGTGGTATGGGGGCATATTTCCATGTTTTTCCCCCGAGGTTTTTCTGGTTCTCAGTATCAGGGTTCCCGTACCATGGTTCCCGCATCAGATGCACCCTCGCCCCCTCAGCCAGCTAGGGGCGCTCGTGGTGCCAGAGGTGGAGGTCCGACTCATAGAGGTGGAGGGCAGATCATGAGAGGTAGGGGTCAGCCCGTAGCAGGTAGACCCAGAGATGTTCAGGTTGGAGGGGCTCCGCCCCGTTGCTATGTTATTCCAGCCAGGCCTGAGGCTGAGGCTTCTGACGCAGTCATCACAGGTACGGTATTAGTTTGCAGCCGAGATGCTTCGGTGTTATTCGATCCGGGTTCTACTTTCTCTTATGTTTATTCATATTTTGCCCATTATTTGAGCATGCCCTGTGATTCCCTGAGTGTTCATGTATATGTGTCTACCCCGGTGGGTGATTCTATGGTGGTAGATCGAGTCTACCGTGCTTGCTTAGTAGTTATTGGTGGGATGGAGACTCAGGTTGATCTTTTACTTCCGGATATGGTGGACTTTGATGTTATATTGGGGATGGATTGGTTATCTCCCTATCACGCTATTCTGGACTGTCATGCCAAGGCAGTGACCTTGGCCTTGCCAGGTGTGCCTCGTTTGGAGTGGAGAGGGACTCCTAGCCATTCTTGTGGTAGAGTTATTTCTTATATGAAGGCTCGGCGTATGGTCGAGAAGGGTTGTTTGGCCTATTTGGCCTATGTTCGTGATTCTAGTGCTGAGGTTCCTTCTATGGAGTCTGTGCCTGTGGTTTGTGAGTTCCCAGAGGTTTTCCCTGCTGACCTGCCGGGTATGCCACCCGACAGGGATATTGACTTTTGTATCGAGGTGGCTGAGGGCACTCAGCCCATTTCCATTCCGCCATATCGTATGGCCCCGCCAGAGTTGAAGGAATTGAAGGATCAGTTGCAGGACTTGTTGGATAAAGGCTTCATTAGGCCTAGTGTTTCTCCTTGGGGTGCTCCAGTGTTGTTCGTTAAGAAGAAAGATGGCTCAATGAGGATGTGTATTGACTACCGGCTGCTGAATAAGGTTACTATCAAGAACAAGTATCCTCTACCGAGGATTTATGATCTATTTGACCAGCTTTAGGGTGCTACAGTGTTTTCCAAGATAGACTTGAGATGTGGTTACCATCAGCTGAGGATTAGGGCATCTGATGTACCTATGACGGCCTTTCGCACTCGTTTTGGGCATTTCGAGTTCTTGGTGATGTCATTCGGGTTGACAAATGCCCCCGCTGCTTTTATGGAGTTGATGAACCGAGTGTTCATGCCTTATTTGGACTCGTTCGTTATTGTTATCATTGATGATATATTGATATACTCTCGCAGCCGAGAGCAGCATGAGCAACACCTTAGAGTCATCCTCTAGACTCTGAGGGATAGTCAGTTGTATGCCAAATTTCTAAGTGTGAGTTCTGGTTGAGTTCGTTGGCATTTCTGGGCCATGTTGTGTCGGCAGAGGGTATTTAGGTGGATCCCAAGAAGATTTCGGCAGTCAGATATTGGCCTAGGCCTACTTCAGCTACAGAGATTTAGAGTTTCTTGGGCTTAACAGGTTATTATCGCCGATTTGTGGAGGGCTTTTAATCTATCGCAGCCCCGATGACCAGGTTGACCCAGAAGTGTGCCCAGTTCAGGTGGTCGGATGAGTGTGAGGCGAGCTTTCAGAAGCTCAAGACAGCCTTGACCACGGCACTAGTGTTAGTTTTGCCCGCAGGTTCAGGGCCGTATACCGTGTATTGTGATGCTTCACGGGTAGGGCTTGGTGCAGTGTTGATGTAGGATGGAAAGGTCATAGCCTATGCTTCTCGTCAGTTGAAGGTTCATGAGAATAACTATCCATTTTTCATAATCTTGAGCTTGCAGCTATTGTTCATGCACTGAAGATTTGGAGATATTACTTGTATGGTGTGCCACGTGAGGTGTATATGGATCATAAGAGTTTACAGTATCTATTCAGGCAAAAGGAGTTGAATATGCAGCAGAGAAGGTGGTCAGAGTTGCTAAAGGATTATGATATCACCATTCTTTATCATCCGGGGAAGGCCAATTTGGTGGCCGATGCTTTGAGCCGGAAGTCAGTCAGTATGGTCAGTCTAGCTTATTTATCAGTCGGGGAGCGACCTCTTACGTTTGATGTTCAGGCTCTAGCCAACCGATTCGTGAGGTTGGAGGTTTCTGAGACTAGTAGTGTGTTGGCCCATACCGTGGCCCGTTCTTCATTGTATGACCGTATTCGGGCCAGGCAGTATGATGATCGTCATTTATGTGTTCTTAGAGATACAGTCCGTCACGGAGGTGCCAAGCAGGTTACGGTTGATGACGAGGGAGTTCTGCGAATGCAGAGCCGTATTTGTGTACCTGATGTTGATGGTATTCATGAGTTGATACTACAGGAGGCCCATAGTTCCCGGTATTCCATCCATCCAGGCGCCGCAAAGATATATTAGGACTTGCGGCAGCATTATTGGTGGCGGAGGATGAAGAAGGATATTATAGCTTACGTAGCTCAGTGCTTGAACTGTCAGCAGTTTAAGTACGAGCACCAGAGACCCGGTGGTTTGATGCAGCAAATTCAGCTTCCTGAGTGGAAGTGGGAGCGTATCACCATGGACTTTGTAGTTTGACTCCCACGGACTCAGAGGATGATTGATGCGGTTTGGGTTGTGGTGGATAGGCTGACGAAGTCAGTGCACTTTATTCCGGTATCAGTTTCATATTCAGCGGAGAAGTTGGCAATGATATATATGAGAGAGATTGTTCGATTGCATGGTGTGCCCTTATCCATTATATAAGACAGAAGTACTAAGTTTACCTACCATTTCTGGAGAGTTTTTCAGCGAGAGTTGGGTACACAGATTGAGCTGAGCACAACATTTCATCCTCAGACGGACGGACAGTCCGAGCGTACTATTCAGATCTTGGAAGATATGTTGGGGGCTTATGTTATTGATTTTGGTGGTTCATGGGACCAGTTCTTTCCTTTAGCTGAGTTTGCCTACAACAACAGCTATCAGTCAAGCATTTAGATGGCTCCGTACGAGGCGTTGTATGGTAGACGGTGTCGCTCTCCAGTCGGATGGTTTGAGCCAGGAGAGGCTAGATTGTTTGGTTCCGAGTTAGTCCAGGATGCCTTGGACAAGGTGAATATTATTTAGGATAGACTTCGTACAACTCAGTCCAGGCAGAAGAGTTATGCGGATCGTAGAGTTCGAGATTTTGCCATTATGGTAGGAGACCGGGTATTTCTTCGAGTGTCGCCTATGAAGGGCGTGATGAGGTTCGGGAAGAAGGGCAAGTTGAGCCCTAGGTACATTGGCCCATTTGAGATTTTGGATAAGGTAGGAGAGGTGGCCTACAGACTTGCCTTGCCGCCGAGTTTATCAGTCGTGCACCCGATGTTTCATGTGTGTATGCTCCGAAGGTATATTGCGGATCCATCTCATGTGCTTGATTTCAGCGGTGTCCAGTTTGACAAGGATTTATCGTATGAGGAGGAGCCAGTAGCCATATTAGCTCGACAGGTTCGTCAGTTGAGATCGAAAAGTTATCCTTCGGTTCGTGTTCAGTGGAGAGGTCAGCATGTTGAGGAAGCTACTTGGGAGTCCGAGTCCGATATGCGGAGCCGATATCCCTACCTTTTCCCAGATTCAGGTACCTTCTATGTCCGTTCGGGGACAAACGTTTGTTTTAGAGGTGGAGATTGTGATGACCCAAAAGGTCATCCTGTGTAAATTTAGCAAAACAAACTATGTTCCGAGGCCCGAAAGCCTCTGTTAATCTCACCTCGATGTGCGTGTGCAGCCCGGGTGCGTAGCCGGGAAGCTTTTATGTGGAAACTTGATAAAGAGTTGAATTTATAACAATTAATTGGTTAAAGTTGATTTTGGTCAATATTTTTGATAAACGGACCCGAACCCGTGATTTGACGGTCTTGGAGGGTTCGTAGGAGAATATGGGACTTAGGCAGTATACCCGGAATCGAATTCCGAGGACCCATATCCGAGAAATGAATTTTGAAAGAAAATTATTTTCTGAAAATAATAAAGGCTTATGAAAATGAACCTCGATGTGAAACCTGTGTTGCCGGGCCCGTATTATGGTTCCGGAGCCCGGAACAGGTTCAATACGTGTTATTTAAGTTATTTGTGAAATTTGGTAAGGAACGGACATGATTTGACGGGTTTCGGATCAAAAATGGGAAATTGATAGTTAATGAAGTTTTGAGGATTTTCATAGAATTTGAAATTTGGTTTGGAACGTGATTTTATATTATCGAGGTCCGAATGTGATTCTGAGACCGGGAATGGTTCAGTTATGTCATTTATGGCTTGTCCGCAAAATTTGATGTCATTCCGAGTCGTATAGGTCGGTCTGGCGCATGTTTATAGAAATCAAGAACTTGAAGTTTCTTAAGTTATGGTTTTAGGGGTTTTGGGGTGTGATTTTGAGTTTTAGCGTTGTTTTGAGTGTTCCGTGGGCTTGAGCAAGTCAGTATAATTATTTGGGACTTGTTGGTATTTTTGGACGGGGGCTTGGGTGGGCCCAGGTGCCTCCCGGACCCCCAACGGGGCTAAAAACCAGCTAAAACAACTGCTGGTGCAATTGTTGCTGGTGTGACCGCAGATGCGGTTGCCCAGCCGCAGTTGCGGGACCGCTCCTGCGGTCCCTACCTCACAGGTGCGGAGGTTCCGCAGGTACGGTTCTTTTTCCGCAGGTGCAGGACCGCAGGTGCGGCCCCCAACTCCGCAAGTGCGAACCGAGCTCCCCCGACCCTATTCCGCAGGTGCGGCCATTTCTTCGCAGGTGCGGTCCCAAGGTCGCATATGCGGAAACCCCTGTAGGCAGCCTGTATTTAAGTGTCAAAACTCGGGTTTCCTTCATTTACACCCATTCCAACCTCCATTGAAGGGTCCTAAGAGCTTGAGAAACCATTCCTCGACCCACTTCCAGTAGAGGTAAGTAATTTCACTCTATTTTTACTAAATTAATTGATGAATTGTTAAGGGGATTAACAACTAAATCTTAGAAAAGTCTAGGTTTTAATTAGTAGATGGGATTTTTGGGAATTTGATGAACTATCCAATTAATGCTATGAATTCAAGTAGAAACTTCATATTAATGATCCTTAGGCTATGGGTGAGTGATTCCTCCAAGAATTTTTGGGATTCGAGCATGCGGGCCCGGGGTCGAATTTTAGTATTTTTGGCAGAATAGTAAAAAATGAATAATTAGGCTTTGGAATTGGTTTATTGAGTAATTATTGATGTTAATAAATCCATTATGTCTAGATATTATCGATTCAGAGTGGGATTCGAGAGGAAAGGCTGTGATTGAGGCTTGACTTGAATTTTGGAGCCGAGGTAAGTGTTTGGCCTAACCTTAGCTTGAGGGAATAGGTATGGAGTCTTATTTGCTATGTGTAATTCATGTCCAACGTATAGGTGAGGTGACGGGTTCCTATACATTGTGGTCAAGCATGCATGTAGGTCAAACGTGATGAAACATACTGTGTTCTTAATATTCTCTGTATTATGAGTAATTGGTGATTTATAAGTGATACCTTGATGTTGTTTCATGACATGGGGAGTTATTGTGTTATTTGTTTCAGTTGAGGCTTTTACTGTTGAAACTGTATTTCTGATGCGAGGTTGGTTATAGTTGAGTCCCTTGCCGGGACGATAGAATTTTATTGAGCATTTCCTTACACTTGAGATTTCTCATTGTTGATGTTCACATTATATTGTTGCTTTTATATTATTTATCGCAAGAGGGGACATGCCGTGCTGATTGTTTATTATTTATCACACGAGGGGACATGCCGTGTTGATCGTTTATTATTTATCGCACGAGGGGACATGCCGTGCTGATTGTTTATTATTTATCACACGAGGGGACATGCCGTGTTGATCGTTTATTATTTATCGCACGAGGGGACATGTCGTGCTGATTGTTTATTATTTATCAAACGAGGGGACATGCCGTGTTGATCGTTTATTATTTATTGCACGAGGGGACATTCTGTGCCGAGTGTTACTATATATGCACGAGGGGACATTCTGTGTCGAGTGATTGCGAGATTATGCACGAGGGGACATGTTGTGCCTTTTGTTGTTCATCATCTATGCTGATGACGTTAAATTCCTGCTTTTACCTTTTTACATTTCAGTTATTACCCTGTTCTACCGTGCTAGCATTTTGTTGCCCCAGTTACCCCCAACATGTTCTCCCCGTATCTGTTTTTACTTGCTTATTTTCGTCGATATTTTCCTGTTATTATATAGAATTGCACAGGTACATATATTGTTGTCGTTCCTAGCCTCATCACTACTTCGCCGAGGATAGACTCGGCACTTACTCAGTACTTGGGGTCGGTTGTACTGATGCTACACCTGCACTTCTTTATGTTGTGCAGACTACGCAGCCGGACCCGGTGGTCACTGACGGTTGGAGCATTTCATCAGTTCATACATGAGACATCGAGGTAGACCCGCAGACGTTCGTGGGCCTTGGCATCACCTTCTACCCTTCACTTTCATCTCTGTCTCATCTTATAGTTCAAAGACAGTCATATGTACTTATTTCAGACCTTTGTATTTAGTGATCTCTTAGACAGTTCGTGAGTGTGTGACACCAGTTCTGGGATATGTATATGAGTTTTATCTCGAAGTTGCTATATTATTTGTGGTAATTTGTTAACCTTCATATTGTTGACCATCGATGCCTTAGTTATCTTGTTCGTTTTAGTTGTTAATGAGTTTTATTTAGTTCAACGTTGGCTTGTCTAGTGGGTTCAACGTTAGACACAGTCATGGCCCGAAGGTGGGATTTCGGGTCGTGACATTTTGGGTCGTGACAAGTTGGTATCCGAGCTCTAGGTTCATAGGTTCTACAAGTCATAAGCAAGTTTAAGAGTCTTGTCGATCAATACAGAGAGTTTGTACTTATCTTCGAGAGGCTACGAAACTATTAGGAAACTTCACTTCCTTCGTTCCTTATCGTGCTGATTTATTGATTTCGGAGCTTGAGCCTTTGTTAACAAGGAATCATATCAAGAACACGGATAATGCAAAAATACACGAAATAAAAAAGATAGAAGATTATGGTTTAAAACAGAGAAAGAGAAGAACCTAACTATGGACTAGTTAGACCCATGAATTTACTATGATAAACACTAATCAAGGAAGAACACTAATAAGAAACACGGATTAAGCTAAGTAAAGAATGCAATCCAAATCCCCTAGAAGATATATCAACTAGAACAATGAATTAACATTCAAATACAAAAGATAATCCAAGAGTATGAACATGAACTCATATATGATAAAATCAACATAGATAATCTAAAAACATGGTAAATAAAGAGAAATAAAAGATACCCTAAACCTCTCAAGGTTTGGTCTTTTTTATCAATCCATCATCCAAAACCTTCATTTCAAAATTAGAGGAAGGAACTATTTATACTAGAGTGTTATTCAGGCTAAATAACTAAAATACCCTTAGCTTTGCAGGACTAGCCTAAATAGCAAAATTGCTAATGTGGCATTCTTAATCTTAACTCCTTTAAAGCAGTCCAATCCTAGGATGTTGATTGAAAATTAGCATCGTTAAACGTGATCATCTGACATGTATCATCCTCCCTCCCCCCCCCCCCCCCNTTGCAAAACCAAGAAAGGGGCACATATAATCAAGCCAATCACATTCAAAGCATTGTATATCCACAACTAAAAGATCAAAGTTCTCAATCTTGCACTCAAAAGTAACACTCTTATGTTATAGCCAAGTGTCATAATCTAGAAAGAATATGACTTCAACATAAATGACACAATCTTGACTATAAGAAAAAATAATACCAATGAGAAGAATCAAAAGAGTGTAAAGTTCCATGCTTCCAACAAAACCGCAATCTTGTAAAATTCTGAACAAAGTGCACATTTTAATTGCCACGCCCCAACCTCGTGGAGCGCGACCGGCGCTCAACCGAGTGAACCCGGTCGAGCAAGCCTGTTAGACATTTCCTACCCGACTTGTTTATGATCAAAAGGAGACACATTACCATTAGCTAAATAGGAGGAAGATCATATATGTAAACATTGCTAGTTCGTTTTTACCTTACTTTCGTTACACCATAGTTAAATTCCAAAAATACGTACACTTTACAATTTAGTGGAACATAAGTTCAAAATACACATAATCTGTTGACCTCCCAAATCCCCATATACTACCCACATCGTGACTACAGAGCCTCTAAATAGATACAAAAGAGTACATCAAAAGTGTCGGCAACAAGGCCCCGACTATACCTCAAGTACAGTACATAAGGAACAAAAGAGGCACGACCCCGAAATGAAATGGGGCTCACCAAGACTGCGGAGGACAGGATGCACCACTAGCTGCGATCGGCATTGTCCGCTATGGAACCACCTATATCCATAAAAATATGTAGCGCCCCCGCAAAAAGGACGTTAGTACTGTCGAATAGTACTAATATGTACATCTAAAATACCATCTCAATAGAATGAACAACAATACAAGGGAAAAACATTCATGAGATCAATAAGAGCTTCAAACAATACTAAAACATCAAGTAAGGGTCACATAAGTTCTTAATCCAATTCGTCTCATTAAGTTAGTAATCTTTAGTGCCATGTTCCTCAATCCAAAATACCACCGTGTTCATATAAAGATTCCAATCTAGACCCGATCGGCTAGGTCATCTCAATTGAGACATCAACTATTTCCACATTTTCAATCATCAATTCCAGCAAAATTACGACCATGTGTGCGACATAGCGTCCGATCACGACTTGATCGGCTAGGCCATCTCTATTGAGACATCATCCTTTCAATCAATCATCTTACTTCACATTTCATTCCCATATTTTGATATATTGGCATGAGGGGCTTTATTTATTAAATTGTTCTTGTCCCTTGGCCGTACTTTACATTTTCAGGTTTTCCCTTTTTTCATATTCAACATTATTATCACATCAATAGAAACAGGGTATTTCATTCGAGACTTAACTACACACGGGAGCAATTTAGAGTCTAGAGCACAAAGGGGCTTTTCACGCAATCTGACTTAATAATCTTCATTCGAGTTTGACTTGAAGTCTCAGCACTTGCAACACATATCTCATGTCTTTAACACATTCCCAAATATTAAGATAACGTAATGAAAGCACAGGACCATATAAGGAACCTATATCTACCAAAAAAGCACATTTGGAATAGCCTTTTACATGATCAATTTGGGACGTACACCGATTTCATGAATCACCAAGGGTTCAATTCTAAGAAGAGGAGGTTTTAGCCATACATACCTCAATTGAGATTTCTTTAATTTCTATAATAATTCTGGAATCCTTTGCACCTTCAATCTATTTTAGGGGTACAACAAGTTGAATAAAAAATTAGAAGGATGATCAAGATTATAGCTCATTTGAGAACTCTATCAATACTATGTGTTTATTGAGGTTTTATAGTTCTTTTCATGAAAGATTACACCAGCCCATTCCCCAATTCTTTCTCATCTTTTCTTTAAAAATCTCTATTTTTTCCTTATAACTCCTCAACAGCTTCTAGGAGCACATGCATGAAATGTAATCACCCTCATTCCCATGAATTATCCCCGTAATGGCCCATTATGGCTATGTTTTGAAATTAAGAGTTGGGGTGATGAAGCCTTACCTCTTAGGATGGAGATTTAGATGCCTCACTTGGATGTCTTCAAATATTTCGCAATGTTTGATGGATATAAGTGTGAAGGTTGATCTCTCTCTCTAAGAACTCTCTTCTTCACTCTTAGAACACCAGAAAATAGCTCAAAATGGTGTATAACATGTGTTTTAAAGGGATAGGGTCAGGTTTTAAAATAAAAAAAATGGGTGCCCCGACACAGATCTGCGGTCGCATATGCGACTGCATAATGCTATGCGGCCCGCAAAATGATCGCAAAAGTTGCCCTCAGGGGCCTGAATTTACTTCCCATGTCTGTGACCGGTATGCGGTCCACATACCTGCTCTACGCTCGCATAATGCATTGCAGAACCTCCCTTCTCAAAAGTCCAAGAACGATTATGCGACCAATATGCGGGCCGCAAAATTGTAACGCGGTCGCATAATTGGCCGCAAAATTGGCCTCAAAATTAGCCAAATTAACTGCCTCACACTGCGGTAAGGCTGTAATGCGGGCTGGGGCCGAGCCTAAACGGTCCTCGTAGGCCGGTCCTAAGTGGGTTTGTCCTATGTGGCCCCCAGCTTTGTGGGTTGATCCTAAGTGGGCCCGAGCTTCTTGGGCTTTTTTGTAGGAACCGGCCCGAGCCCGGGACCACTAATGGTCCAGGGCTAAGTGGACCAGTCCCGAGCCTATGACGGCCTGGTCAATTTTTTTTAAAATTTTTTATCTAAGCCAATTTCTTGTAAATTATATATATATATATATATATATATATATATATATATATATATATCAAGATGAACTCGGTAACAAACTTGCAAATTAAGGTTCACATTTAATACTTCGAATTAAAATTCAAACTTGCACAATCATTGCATAATAAATTAATAATACTTCAAATTAATCTAACAAGCTAAAATATTAAGCATAATACGTTTAATGATTTTAAAACAACACAAATTGTCACAAATCAACTTAAAATCTTAAATACGAATGTCTGGAAAATACGCAAGACAACTCTTTATATGCCTTCTTAAACATCCTGTGCCCTCCAACTTTGGACGATGAATGTAGACTCGACCACAGTTCTTGCACTTTACTATGTAAACTTCTTTATTTTCTTCTACCACATTAAAGTGTTCCCAAACATATGCGCGCACTCTAGAATCGTCGGTCATGATTTAACTTGAATTTAGAATTTGAGTTTGAGAAATGAGAGAAGAGTGAAGACTTGAATACTTCAATTTGAGTTTGAGAAATGAGAGAGATTGATGATTTTGTGAGAAAATGAAAGAATGAGAGGGGTATTTGTAGTTAAAAATAGGGAAAAAGTATAATTATAAAAAGTTTGGGGTTAAAATAAATGGGGGGGGGGGGGGAGGGGGGAAGGGGTTAAATGGCTATTTTATAAATAACCAACGGCTATTTTTTCAGGTCAAACGGCCATTTTTTAACCTTAATAATAGCTACAAAAAATTCCGGAATCAATTATTTTTTTAAAATATTCATTGGGCCCGTTTGACTCGTTTAGCACCGTTTAGGGCCGGTCAAATCGTCCCACTTAGCAACCGGGCCCAAACGGTCCCGGTCTCGTGGGCATTTTTCAACGGATCGTCCCACCCGGAAGCCCACCCCCACTTGGTCCCAGGCTTAAACAGTTAGGCCCGTTTAGGCCCACTACCCATTTGGGCTCGCGGGCCCCGGGCCTAACACGCCCACATGCTCCCTTACTCTGCGACCAAAATGCGGCCCTCAGAGTGATTATGCGGCCGCATAATTAGCTGCAGAAACGCACTCTTCTGCAAAATATTTTCCTTTAATTCAGTAGCGTACTGTTCAATCCAAAAAGTCTGAACTGCAGTTATAACACCTTAATCTAACTTGGCACCACGAAATTCCGTGTTTTAGGTAAAAAAAAATTACGGAGCCTTACATTTATGGTGTAACCAAGTGTCATGAGAAATAATAAAAATTGTAATCTTCAATCCAAAGAAAGACATTTTACCACAATAAGAAACAACTCTGGGGTCAAAAACAAACTTTAATCCCAAAGTATCCACATACTTTCCAACAACAACTTGACATGGCCACTTAAAAGAGAGGCCAACATCATGAATCATCATATAAAGAATATTAAAATACTCAAAGTGACGAATCAATACCTCAATAGCCTTAGATAAACACAATATAAGCATGAGCCAAATGTACATATCATTCTTGCTTCTGCGCAAAAGAAGAAGCTCTTGACAAATAATATGCCTAAGTGTTAGTTCAAGGATTTCCTTACCCTTAGAAACTTTCTCATGTTGAACCTTCACAAAATAATCAATAAAGTTAGGTTCTTTTTGCTCACAATGACCATTCAAAACATCAAAAGAAACATTCTCACCTTTTCTCATAGAAGCATTAGCAAAATCCAACGAGAATGTTCATTCAAAAGTAGGAATAAGATAAGTAAAGGAATTAATACTAGTGCTAGCATCAAAAACTTTACTTTCCATTACACACGCACTAAATCATCACCACATTCACATCCGCTCATTTCGTCATAAAAATTAAATATTTCTTCCAAAGGACTGGAAATAGAATCAAAACATTCATCAACACATTCTTCTTGACTCATTTCTTTACAAAGATCAAAACTTTCTTCTAACAAAGTTAAAGTAGAGTCAAAAGAATCATCACATACATCATCCCATATAGGAGGACTATCATAAGACTCAACATCATCACTAGCTAAAGAGACATTAAACAAAGAACTAGAATCATCCCAATAATCCACAATAAATCTTAGCTAGTTGCAAGACACAATTACTTTTCTCATCACAAGATAAAGAAATATCAAACTCATCAATGTCGTAGCTATCTTTCAAACTCAAAGTGCCACCACAATCAACTAAAGTACCAAGAGTAGAAGATAAGCTATTTTACCTTGAAGCAATTCTAAAGTATTCTCTTTACCGTGAACTTGCTCATTTAATTTCAAAAGTTATCTTGTAATGGTAGCTTGATCTTCTTTGAAGTTCATCAAAGTAGATTGAACTTCACTTGATGGATCCTTTCCAAAAGTCTCTACACATGAGAGAAAATAACTAGAGAAAGAAGAAAGGTTAATGGCATTAGAATAAGGAAAATGCTCACTCTTTTTTTTGTTTTCCCTCTTTCTTTTCTCTCATTTGTTTTTCAAGCTCTTCACTCTTTTCTTGTGACATCTCATTCACTTCACTCCATACTTTCTCTACTTTTTCCACTCTAGAGTTGTCACTTTTCTCTCCCTCACTTCTCTCTTTCTTTTGTCTCTCATCCTTACTTTTTCTAGTTTTATTAGTCAAGGATGTTCTCAAACACATTTGACCTATTCCCCTTTGGTTCACTTCATCCCCCCTATATTCGTCATTGAAACATTGTTGGATGATGTCCAACTTATTCAAGGTGGTCTCATGATAATGTTAACAATGTGAATTGTTAATCATTCGAGGCTCTTGAGGTGGTATGGGTGGTGGAGTAGGGAGATTGTCCCTCCTTGGTGGTGCTTGAGGCATATGTTGTGGACGTAGAGTTAGTGGTGGTCTAGGTTGTGGTGAAGCTTGATAAGGTTGTAGTTGATGTACTTATGATGATTGAAGTGTGATTGGGGGGTTGTAGTTGGTGTTGGTAGTGGGGTGGTGGATAAGTGAAAAAGGCATTGTAAAAAATATCAATGGATGCAAGTTGGCTTGGCATAGTATAAGCATCATAATCTCCATTTGGAATAAGAGAAGGACTTGTGAATTGATTTGCACTCCAAACTCCATATCCAATATCTTGCCTTGCCACCAACTTATTCTCAAAGTATTTAGGAATTAAGGAATGCCCCCTTCCATTTAGATCAACCACATACATATTCCATTCTACATCAATAGGAAGATTATGATCAAGAAACCAAGGCTTTCCCAATCGTACATGGTAATACTTCATAGGATATACATCACACCAAGCCACTTCTTTAAAGTCTCCTTTGGTTATAGTAACCATCACACCTTTATCAACCCAATCACCACAAAATTTATAAGGCGACTCCCTTGTAGTACAACTCAATCCCTACCATTCAACAAAGGAAGAAAAAATAAAGTTGATTGCATAATGATTACTTATTGCAACCAAAAAAACCCATTGCCTTCTACATTCGCTACATAATGCCTCAAATTTATCTTTCTCCCACTTTCATCCTAATATATTTCAACACTTGGAGAAGCACAATTCGTTTCATTAGAAGAACCCACATAACCATCCATACATCCCTTATAACTCCTTTTACCTACAAAAGAAAACTTATAGCAAGAAAGTTGGTTAGTCAAAAATAAGACCTCGCTATTCACTCCCTTAGTGTATCATTCAATATATATGTCACTCAACACTCGTGTTTACACTCAAAGGCTTTTGTGACCACGCTCAATTGAACTCACCATTCTAGCTTTTTCCCACACAAGGGTATCTAAAAGTTCTCTTCACAACCAACTTTCTCAAATCAATCCAAGTAGGCAATCAAGTATCGGTTTGAAATGGAATTTATGTGACACCAAAGAAAGCACAATTAAAGGCAAACAGGCTTGAGCCAAACAATTCACAACGAAAATAAAAAGAATAAGCAGAAATGGCATGAAATAAAATAAAGCACACAAAGAAACTAGAAATAAACTTAATATGAACTAATATCAAGTTAATCTAGTTGAGAATTTAGTTTACTACAAATTGAAAAGAAAGAGAAGGAATGAAACTACAAAACTAGATATGTTTTTCAAAATATGGACATATTTGCAAAAAACGGGCTATTCTTGTAACACTGATCAAATTTGCAAAGAATGGCCAATTTGTAACTCTGGACAATTCACAAATGCTGGCAAAACTGCAGGATGTTGGGGTTCTTCTGGGCAGTGTTCTTCACCATTCGGTAAAAGATTCAACCTTGCGATCCAACCTTCTGCTAAGCCTCAATTGTTAGTGCAGGTAATTTCAGTTCATGCTCGCAAACTAATTCAATCCAACTTAGTTTCCAGTCTTCACAAACTACTGTAGCCTCAGCTATGGAAAATCTGATTGGTCCTCAATGCACTAAGGTTCCAGTCCAAGTAAAGAAGTTCAGCTATTGCAACAAAGAAGCAGAAACAGTGTAGAGAATCAGCTTTGAACTTTGTAGAATCCCTTCCAGACAAGGTGCAGAAGTTGGCTTCTTTTTTGGACTGTGCAGCAATATCGTCTCAAGGTTGTCCAGAACTCTCCAACCATAAACAAAAACATGGCAGCAAGCAATTGTGCAACTGTGCAAAATCAATGACTAACTCAAAAATTCTATAGAAATCAGCATCAGAAGGTCAGCTGAAACCAATTGCAGAGTTGGAACCAAAACTATAGCTTTGCTGGGTAGGAAATGGAGCTTAAACTATGGAGAAACAGTGCAGAAAAATAGCTGTCAAATACTGCTCAATTGAGTTGTAGAACAAGCTCAAATTGTGCAGAAACAGGACACGTTTTAGGCAGCAGCAGTGCAGAAGTTTAGGCTACAGAAACATCCTGCAAGGCTCACAACTGATACATGGGTTTTACGGGCAAAACCAGCAGTGCAGGAGCTTCTAAAACAGGACTGTAGACACGTCAATTTACTGTTAAAAATAATGCTCAAATACTGCTAAACTGATGCCCAAAACAACTAAGCAGAATTGCAGCTCAAATGTGCAGAAATTGCAGCTCCAACAATATAGTTATCGCGCTAAAACATCTGCAGACTTTATCAACACATATGTTTTCCCAAACGTGAAGCAATTCTCTGCCTTTCTACTAAATGCAACAACTATTAACAGGGGGTTTCAGTAACAATTACTCAAAACTTTGCAGTATTTAGCTAACATAGTTCAGTAGCAAATAATGCTTTTCAAACTAGCAAGAACTAGAGCTAAACAAGCTGAAAAACTGGCATGAACTTCAGCAACTGAAGATTTCTCTCCCAACAATAGCTATTGTTCAATACAAAGTTCGAAATTTCGGTTCACAACAACATTATTCATCAAGTGAAACTTATAAAACCAGTTCAACAATCACAGCTGAATTTCCAAAAGAACAAAACAGTAATTTGAACCAATAATAATCTTGAGTCGACTTTACGAATTCAACAAGAAGATAATCAAACCCAACAGTAGCTTACACCATGCACTCGATGGATTAGGACTACAACACCAATTAGAAGCTATGTTCAATTCCCTGAACTTGAAGAACATAGAAAGAATAACTCAAACCTGAATCGTTGCGATGAATGAATTGCAATCACTAGCTATACAAGTGTTCTTCTTCGATTTACCAGCTGCTCGAATTAAGTCGAATCAAACCGCAAAGTTCTTCAAGTTTGCAACTAGTGTTCTTAGGATCCTCGAGCCTCAGTAGTGATTTTTCTCCCAAAACTGAACCAAGTGGAATCAATTTTGAGTTATGAGCTCAGAGAATCAAACCCCCAGAAACTAATCTAAGCAAGCAGACACGAAACCAAAGCAAGCACAAGTCGTCTTCTTCGGCGAGTCGATATCATAAATTTTCGTACTCAAACTGTACAAACAAACATCAATCGACTCCAAATTTCAGATTCAACTTCAGAATAGCTTAAGAATCAATCCCAAAATCAGAAGACCCAGTGTCGTCTTCTTCGTCGATAATCCTTGGGATGAATCGGATTGCTATTTTGCTAAACCTTGCGTACAGTATTTGGTCCTTGAGATAACCTTTTTCCCTGTAAATAGAGGGGTTTCATTCCATCGTAATTCATCCAAAAATTCAATAATAATTACATCTCTTTTCCTTGCAATATTATTCTTTTCCTTATTGTTTTATTTCATAAAACCTTAATTATCCACAGTTTACTTATCACTGTCGTACGGTGTTTAGAAAGAACAAAATATCTTGTCTTGAACTTATAGACTGCGTAAAGAAGAAGATGCATTAGTATACACTTCTATGTCTTTTACTCATCTGTGGAAATTAGTTTGTCTCTCGTATATATGGACTTCTTTCCCCACATCCATCAAGTTTGTACTTGTAGTAGCATTCGTGAGAGATAGCAGAAAAGAAGGAAAAGTTAAATTATCGACAGCTTACTTATCAACGCCTATTGTGTGCTTAATTCTCTTCAAGGTTAATAACTCCATTTGCTCGCTTTCTACAACGGTATTTATTTTTATACAGAGTTAGAAAGAAAGAAAGAACGAAAGAGTGATTTTAAGCTCGTCGAAGTTTCGAACCCAAAACCCTGGTAACCAGCTTGAATTCAGTTGTAATCAAGCCCTAACTTTAGATTTCACCTCAATCAAGTTGTACCAACAAGATATGAACACACCTAATGTATTTCGAGCTCAAAATTTTAATTCGGAGCAAATCCCCCAATTTTCGATTTCTACTGTTGGTCAATTTAGGTTTCAATTCTCAAACCAACTTCGAATTTCAAGCTCAATTCAGTAATTCCAAGTCAGATAATGAAGAAAGCAAAGATATTAGAACCAAAATCAACAACGAGGACAAGGAATTCGAATTTCTAAATGAAACGGTGAAGAACAATGTATACGATTCCTAATTTTAACACGGATGAATAGTAAACTTGCTATTTTGGATTTTTTGATTTTCTGATTGATGATAACAAAACAAAGAGCCAAGCATTCATAGAAAAATTCAAAACCTCCGCTCTGATACCAAGATGATACGGAATCGTATCGATAACATCAATATTGCAAAAAATACGGAATCAAAAAGATAGAAGATTAGGGTTTAAAATAGAGAAAGAAAAGAATCTAACTATGAACTAGTTAGACCCCTTGAATTTACTATGATAAACCCTAATCATGGAATAACACTAATAATCAAAACATATTAAGCTAAGTAAATAATGCAATACAAAGCCCATAGAAGATATATCAACTAGAACAATGAATTAACATTCAAATACAAAAGATATTCCAAGAGTATGAACATGAACTCATACATGATAAAACTAACATAGATAATCTAAAAACATGGTAAATAAAGAGAAATAAAATATAGCTTAAACCTCTCAAGGTTTGGTCTTTGTTTATCAATCCATCATCCAAAAGTTTCCTTTCAAAATGAGAGGAATGGACTATTTATAATAGAATGCTATTTAGGAAAAATAACTAAAATAACATTAGCCTTATAAGACTAGCCTAAATAGCTAAATTGCTAATGTGGCCTTCTTAATCTTGTTTCATTTAAAGTAATCCAATGCTATGATGTTAACTTTAAAATTGTCCTCGCTAAGCGTGCTCATCTGGCATGTATCATTTGTCCTTCTATTCTCTTCCAAATGGTGAGGACACGAGCTTCGATTACTCATGATGTTTCCCTAGTGCCGGTTTTGCTTGGGGTCGGGGCAGAGCCAGTTCAGTCTGCACTTCAGGTTTCACATGGTGCTCCAATTATCCATAGGTGCTAGAGTGCTCGTTTCGGACAACTCTCATAGCCACGTTAGTAGAGAGATTGCTTTGAGTGTGCGGATATCAAGCACATGGTAAAAGATTGTCCTAGACTCCGAGAGGATATACCTCAGCAGAGTACTCAGTCTATAGGCTCCTCTCCAGTTGCTACGCCTACTCATCCCGCTATAGATGGGGGAAAGAGGGGTAGAGGACGTCCTAGAGGGGAAGGCCATGCCTGTTGTTATGCTTTCCATGGTAGGACTGAGGTCGCGGCACCAAATGCTCTCATGTTCTAATCTACCATAAGATGCACAGGTTTTATTTAATCCAAGTTGTACTTATTTGTATGTGTTATCCTATTATGCTTCATATTTGAACGTGTCTCGTGATTCTTTGGATACCCCTGTTATGTGCCTACAACCGTTGGGGATTCTACGGTGGTGGACCATGCCTATCATTATTCTATTGTCAGTATTGGAGGTCATGAAACTAGGGTTGACCTTCTGCTACTTAATATGGTGGATTGTGATGTGATGTTAGGTATGGATTGTCTAGCTCCGTATCATGCAATTCTTTATTGACTATGACGTTTTCTATGTCGAGGTTGTTGAGGTCGGAGTGGATGACTATCGAGAAGGCCCTAATGGGTTCCGAAGAGTTTGGGATGGGTTGGCCACAACTTATGGTTGTGGTGCTTTGCAGGCATGGGGAGTCCGTTGTGTGTTGAGATTTTTGTTCAACGAGATTGAGCTAGTGAAATGATTTTGGTTGATGAGGTGTTTATCCTACTTGTAATTCCGAGATGTGGATGGGATCCTCGTGCTTCCATGTGGATCAGTATGTTTCGACCGAGCTACGTGCTGCGGTGGAGTTATGTTAGGATTCGATTCTTTGTGGTTATTTCGTGTGTCTTGCTTCCTTGTGGAATGAATTTATTTTATGTTACTGATGGGGATTTGTGACTGTTGGATGTTGCTCCCAAACTCACACGCAAGCATACGTGGTCATACAAGTAATATTGTCACAACCCTAACTGAAGGACCGAGACAGGCACCCGGTGCCTTACTCAACCGAGTACCAACGTAACATCTCTTTCTTATCATACTATCATGAGTAAATGAGCCAAAAAAGCCGTCATGAGATAACAAGAATAAAATATAAGAAAATACTTGACATAAGACGACTCAACATGAAATACAAACTTATACATGTGACATACATGCCTATAAGGCCGACATGATCATTTAGTACACTCAAAACATAGGCCGACAAGGCCATTCAAATATCCATATACATGACATCTGTCTGCAAGCCACTAAGAGTACACAAACGTCATAAAGGTCGGGACAGGGCCCCGCCATACCAATCAATACATATCCACATCATATGCCACGACCCATTTTCCCCCTCGATAAGACGTCGTGACGTCACCTAGTCTCTAAGACTAGGTAAGCCTATTAACATTGAAATAACATAAATAAAGAATTAATGGAACGACTACGCTTTAATTGATACTATATAATGGTAAAATGCCGCTCGGCATATACAAGTAAAATTGATTCGCAAATGTACACAATACTTCCCAAAACCCAGAATCACGAGTAACAAGCTCTACGAAATCTATCTAATAGTCTGCTATACAAAGAGTCTAAGAAGTACAGGAGGGAAATAAAGTAAAAGATAGAGGGGGACTCCGAGGATCTGCGGACGCGTGCAAATATACCTTGACGTCTCTAGTGGCTGATGCTGCTGCACTAATACTAAGGTAGACGAGAGGTACCTAGATCTGCAAACGAAAAACATGTGCAGGAATAGCGTGAGTACAACACAATGGTACCCAATAAGTTCCAAGCCTAACCTCGGTCGAGTAGTGACGAGGTCATGCCAGGGCCCTACTTGTATAATATAATGAAATAACGCAGAAATAAGGAATTACAGTAAAATAATACAAAAATCTAACAGGAAAAGAATTTAATGGAAACCAACATCTCATAACACAGCAATAGCAACAGTGGATTTCCCGGAATACCGTTCCGTAGTCCCAAAGTAAATATGCAGTATAGGGGGATCTCCTAGAATACGTTCCGTAGTCCCAAAGTAAATATGCAGTACATGAGGATCTCCCGGAATACCGTTCCGTAGTCCCAAAGTAAATATGCAGTACAACTAATAAAAATAACAGTTACAACAAGGAAATCTACAACATAGACTAAGTACACATCAATGAAATCAGGAATCTTACTAAACATGCTGCACAAAGTTCAAATAGGCAGTTTAAACACGTAGACATGAGTAGCAACAAGAGAATCTCCCACAGGAGTAGAAACATAAACGGGGAAACTCAAAGAATCCCGAGATATCCCCAAATGTGAGGCAAAATAAGAGGACACAAATGAATATGTGGAACCTGGATCAAATAATACCGACGCGTCCCTATGAAAAACAGGGACAATACTTGTGATGACTG
The DNA here is from genome assembly GCA_005239495.1 of Nicotiana undulata. Classification (NCBI taxonomy): domain Eukaryota; kingdom Viridiplantae; phylum Streptophyta; class Magnoliopsida; order Solanales; family Solanaceae; genus Nicotiana; species Nicotiana undulata. The sequence goes on from ML254939.1 coordinate 33,820, forward strand.
AATCTGAAGCAATGGCCTCGGATCTGGCTGGAAGGGAATAATATCTGGCCTGGCCTCCCCCTCTAGGGAGACCCCGACCTCCCCGACCTCCACCTCGAGCTGCCTGAGATGGTGGGGTGGCAGCTGGGGCTGGAAGAATAGCTGGAAGACCTGGTGGAAGGCGTGGAACCTGATAAGTCTGAGGTGGTGCACCCCTCCTAGCTCTGGGGAAATCTCTTATCACATGACGAGGGTCACCACACTCGAAACAACCCCTCGGAGGACGTGACGGCTGCTGCTGACTCTGAGTTGGCCTGCTGGACTGACCAATGATAGCACCTCGAGCTGAAGGCACCTGAGATACTTGTGGTGCATAATAAGGCTCCTGAGGTCTAGGAGGAGCTGGAATACCATTGGCTGCTAGGAGAGATAAATGAACGGGGCGACTCACAAAACCCCTACCAAAGCGTGCTGCATGTGCACGAACTCCTGAAAAGTGACCAGTCTCTCGAGACCTCTTGGCCTCTCTCTCCTCCTTGTCCCGGGATAGCATAGTCTCAATCCTCCGGGCAATACTCACGGCCTGCTGGTAAGCAATATCTGTCTCCAGCTCTCTGGCCATGCTGGTCCGAATACTGGGGTGGAGTCCCTCAATAAAGCGTTGAACCCTCTCTCTAACGGTGGCAACAAAAGCTGGTGCATGACGAGCAAAATCGATGTAACGGACCGCGTACTCCGACACAGTAATAGTACCCTGACGTAACTGCTCAAACTCTGCACGTCAAGCATCCCTGAGGCTCTGAGGGACAAACTCAAGTAGGAACATCTTTGAGAACTGAGCCCAAGTAAGTGAAGCTGCCTCGTCCGGACTGCTCAACTCAAAAGCACGCCACCACTGATAAGTTTCTCCCCTCAGCTGGAAAGCAGTGAATGAGACCCCACTCATCTCCACGATACTCATAGTGCGGAGAATGCGATGACACCCTTCAAGAAAAGCTAGAGCGTCATCCGAAGTTAATCCGCTGAACTCAGGTGGGTGGTACTTCTTGTACCTCTCAAGACGGAGCTGCTCAGACTCCGATGCAGCTGCTCTGGCCTCATGCTGAACTGGAGCTACTGGAGGCATTGGGATATACTCTGGAACCTGCCCCATATGAACCCTCTGCTCATGAGTACGGGTTGCGGGAGTTTGTGCTCCTCCCCCGGCCTGTGATGTAGCTGGGGCTATCGGAAGTAATCCCGCTTGAGACAGAGTACTGAAGGCACTCAAGAACTAAGCAAAGGTCTCCTGGAGGGCTGAAGTAATAGCAGGAACCTCCGGTGCCCCTTCAGCTGTAGCTGCTGGGGAATCCTCTGCCTCTGCTCTAGCCGGTGCTCTAGCTGCACCGCATGCGCATCCTCTACCCCGTCCCCTGCCTCTGGTGGCTCTGACTGGGGGCTCGGGTGCCTGGTCATCAATACGTCCAGTACGAGTACGAACCATCTGTAAGAAAGAATAGAATACAGTCTAAGAGTTTTGATGACAGTAACTAGCACGATAAGGGATTCCAAGAAGTACGATTTTTTTTCTTAACAGTTGCATAGCCTCCCGAAGAAAGATACGGACGTCTCTGCACCGATCCGCGAGACTCTAATAAACCGACTTGTGATTGTTACTCCTATGAACCTAGACGCTCTGATACCAACTTATCACGACCCGTTTTACCCTCCAAACGGTCTCGCGCCGACACCTAGGCTCTACGACTAGGTAAGCCTAACAATTTCAGAAGTAAGACAAACAAAAATAGTAACAGTAAAAAAATGATAATACTATGAGCTAGCCACTCGACTGCTATAACTTTTACTTTTCCCAAGACCCAAAATATCACAATCACAAGCTTTACACAAGTAAGCTCTATACAACGAAAATAAGAAATGTATATCTGACTATCTACTAAGTCTGTAATGGAGTAGACGGGGACACGTGGGATTCTGCGGACGTGACAGAATTACCTCGCAGTCTCCAAGAATGCTGCCTCGGTACTCCTAGCCGAAGCGCTATGTACCGGTACCTGGATCTGCACATAGGGAAAACATGCACAGGAAAGGGCGTGAGTACTCCATATTCGGTACTCAGTAAGTGCCAAGCCTAACCCCAGTCAAGTAGTGACGATGTCAGGTTGAGGCTCTACTGAGTTTGAAAACATAATAAGACAGTTATGATTTAACAACAATAATTAACGGAAAATAAGTAAACCGAAAAGAATGAGGTGAATAAATCTCAGTTCAGCACAACATATAATTCAATGGATAATCGTGCAATGCAATACAAGGGGAAAGCTCCCGGGTCTCTCCCCGTAGTCCCAATTTAAATATGCAATGCAGTACAGGGGGAAAACTCCCGGATCTCGGTCCGTAGTCCCAATTTAAATATGTTATGCAGTACAGGGGAAAGCTCCCGGATCTCAGTCTGTAGTCCAAATTTAAATATGCAGTGCAAGATGTATACTAGATGCAGCGTAATTCAACAGTTTAGGGAAAACAGTAGGCAATATAGAGTAAAACACTTCATCAAGGTTAAAATAGTAGTAGTAGTGGAAAATCAGGTAACATCGGTTGACATGTTTAAATCTTAAGTTGCTACTCAGTTTAAAACGATCACAATAATAATAAAAATGAGGTAGGACATAGAAAGAACGAAGGAAAATCAGTAAAAATAACCCATGCACGCACCCGTCACCTCACGTACACGGGGTTTTTTATAGTGAAAGTCAGTTAAAAATGCCTAAGGGAAAAATCCCCAACACAGAGTTAGGCAAGCCACTTACCTCGACTATACTACTCAACCAATAATCACGCTCTTGCCACGAGTATCCAACTCCGGGTGGCCCAAATCTATTCAATTTGATTGCATAATGTAAATATTATTTCAATAAATCAAAATAACTAATTAATTCGGAACTAATACGCAAAATTAGAAATTTGACCAAAACGCCCCTCGGGCCCACATCTCGAAATCGGGTAAAAGTTATGTTTCCCGGACACCCATTCACTCACGAACTCACTCAACCAAGAATTATCGAAATCCGATGTCAAGAACTCCCCGAATTCTCAGATTGTTTTGGTTGGGGAGTTTCATCAAGTTTCCATGGTTTTTCACCCATTTTTGTCAATCAATCTAAGGAAAACGATGGGGATTAATGGTCTAACAATGAATTAGGATTATAAAACGTTACCTATGATCCTTCTCTTCAAATCCCACTGAAAATTGCCAATTCCCGAGCTCTCAAACGATTTTGGACTTATGAATTTTCAACCCTCGGATTTTGGAATAAACAAGACAGGAATCTCGCACCTGCGGTCCTTTTACCCGCACCTGCGGAAAATGCATCGCAGGTGCGGAAATCACTTAAGTCCCCTGGGGCCGCACCTTCGGTCTTTTGGTCGCACCTGCGTCCCGCCCCTGCAGAACCCAGGTCGAACCTGCGACCACTGACTACCCCACCCAAAACCGCACCTGCGAACAACGCCACCGCACCTGCGGAAAAACCATCGCATGTGCGAAACACCAGAAGCATGTCTGGTTCAGCAATTCATTAGAGTTCCGAACTCACCCGTTGGGCATCTGAAACAAGCCCGAGGCCCCCGGGACCTCAACCAAACTCACCAACTGACCCAAATACCTTATTCGAAATTGGTCGGGCCTTACAAACACACCCCATAACATCAAAATCATCAATTATGCATAGATTCAAGCCTAAGAACTTAGGAATTTCTAAGAATTGACATTCGACGCCGAACCACGTCAAAACTCATCCAAATGACCTCAAATTTTGCCCAAAGGTCATAAATGACATTCCGGACCTGCTGTCGCTTTCGGAATTCCATTCTGAGTCCAATATCAAAATCTCACCTATCGGCCGAAATCGCCGAAATTCTAACTTTCTCCAATTCAAGCCTAAATCTACACCCGACCTCGAAAATACATTCCGAACACGCTCCTAACCCCAAAATCACTCAATGGAGCTAACAGAGTCGACAAAATTCCATTCCAGATCCGTCTTCACACAGCTCTAGCTACGGCTCAATTTCTAAAGCTGAAATTCACCTTAAAGGTCTGTATGACCAAAATCACTCAAAATTTCACTGCTCAACGCTCCGACAAGTTCCATTAACATAATAAGGCATGGGAGAAGCAGTTATTAAGGGATCAAGTGCTAACTCTCAAAACGACCGACCGGGTCGTTACAAATACGAACCCTTGAAAACGTATTTTCCCGATGAAGAGGTACTATTCATTACCACAGTATAAGGAACAGAGCAAGAGACTCCAAGAAGGCAAACTATATCATAGATACGAAA